>VWYK01055531.1:0-10766 GCA_013399775.1 Semnornis frantzii
AAAAGATAGCATAACATTAGATTGCACATCTCGGAGGAGTAAAAGGTATTCATTAGATGAGGTATTCCAGCAAATGGCATGCTAAAATCTTGACAAAAATCATGTCAAAAGTCATGTCAATCTTTTTTTTTTTTTCTTTCTTTCTTTCTTTCCTGCTACCTCAAAAACACATCTGTCTGTGGATGACAATCACTCACACTGGCATGTGAAATATAACAAACAATACCTGCACCTGAAAAGATGAAAGGCAGGATCAATGTGCAATACACTCCGTTGCTGACCGGTATTCGAGGACATGAAAATGCATGCTTGAGTATTCCCACAGGGACAGGGTGCAACTGAGAGGCACTATGGGAAGAGAGAAAGTGTGGCAAAGGAACTCAGCGTTTAACCCTCCAGAAAGGGTGTGATGCACAAACAGCAGCACGGCCTTAGAACAGGGGGCAATTGCCACACATTCCTCTGCAGTGCTTCTTCCAGCGAGTTCAGAAATATCCTGGCTCCAGGGAGAATGCAAGTCAGTGCCTGTAGCTGAAAAGATGATGATGTCTTTGATTAAACCCTATCAATTTTTGTGCAAGGGTTAAATTAGGGGAAGAAATGAGGAATAAATTTTTAGACCTTTAATAAAGGTGGAAAAAGAATCCAGAATTCTAACCTTGGGAGAAAGCCAGCACCTGTGTTAAGAAAATAAAAAGACTGCTGCATTGCAGAGTAACTGGGCAAAAATTACTTCTGCTCATCACATTGAACTATTTAGAGTAGATGCACTATGTATGGGAATATGTATCCTGCAGTTAGTGTCTAGTTATGCTTCCCTCAAAATGAATAATGATAACAATATGATAACAGTAAAATAGTAAAGGAAGAGAGGAAGATTTGTGTTGTCTGTGTTTGTTAATCGAAAGTGTAATGTTTCCTGTAAATATTAAGCACATTTCTATCATCACAAATATAATGTGAAATGCCAAGGAAATATACTATGTGGGGGATTTTTTAAAAGAGTTTTATTTTTTTCTTAAGAGACAAGGAGAAAAGGAGCAACATAGCTCCTTTAATCCTGTAATCTCTCTGGTAGCAATCAGCTAGGGATACATTTCGGTTTATTCACTTGTCATCTGCATTAAGAGTCCTTCAATGAGCTTTTCTTTTAAAGTAAATACAGAATGACACATTTATAATTAGATCTCCCTGACCATCCCTCTTTTAGGTTTGAAGGATGGGAGATGTGGACATGACATGCAGCCCCTGCTCCTGATCAGTGTGCTAAGGAGCTTAGACTTTCATAGCTGATAAATGAATTGTAAAACAATGAACGAAACATACCATGGGTGCTGCCGGTTAAGATCTTGCAGCCTCCATTATTTCTTACTTGCAGGAACAGTCAGAGACTCAAGAAATATTTGACCCACAATGAAAAATAAGGAGTTTAAACTAATCCTGGATTTCAAGCAAAGATTTTTCAATCATTTAAGAACAATAAAACATGCTGTGAACAAAGCAGCGAGCGAGATTCCTGTGTCTGTTGAGCCTAAGAGCAGCAAGTGTGTTGGAAGTTCATTAGAAACACAGTATAGTATTATATGTTAGTGCTTGTATTGCCCCTTTATATTCAAATTATTTATTAGCATTCATGGCAATTCGAGCCGTCCAGAACATTATTTCTCACTAAGGGATAAAAGCAGGTTGTTTTCTTGTTCATTCCCTCTAGTTCAGATTTGGTTTGAATCGTTCATGGCTTTGGTATCCATGAGCAAATTTCTCCAAAAAATTATCATATATTTTTTTCTTTAATAGTCTAGAAATAGCCTAAAGATGATGAATTTTAATTTAAAAAAATATTATTTTTCAAAATAAGAACTATATTCCAATAGAGGCACCTATGCTTGCTTGGTTGCTTGCTTAATATCTAGGACAAAACCCACACATTTTTACTGCCCTAGAATAAAAACCAGAGGCAATTGCCTCACATGTTTCTTTGTTTCATCCACTGATCAGAGGAAAACATAAGAATCATTCAGTACTTTAGTGTGGAACTATAATTTTACTAAGGGATGTCAGCTTTGATGATTTAGTGAATCAGCAATGTTCTTTAGCCTTCTGATTTTTACTAGAACTATTCACACTAACATAAACCTCCTGGGACACCAAATCTTCCACTTCCATCAACGCTATAACATAACACCAGCCAACATTTGCCACTCTTTTGACCTTCCTTACTGTACCAGGAAAACAACAATAACTTCCCACTTTCTTCTTCATAAAGTAAAGCTTTCTGTCCCAATCTTCTGCAGTCAACAAATATCTCCCTTGCCTGTTTTCATTTTGCCCTGCTGCCTACGCCTCATCAAATTTTTACAGTAAGTGGCTCACTTTACCAACTCCTTGTTCAATATCATCTAGTATTTTAACATCTGTGCTCTATTTATAACCAGACCTACTGTTTGCTACCTCTTGTCCATCAAACCTTTTTTCAAACAATAGTAATCACAGACATTCTGAGACTCCTAACCTTTCAGTTCTTGTAAGTACAGCTATTCGATCAGGGGTAAATAAAACACGGCCACTGACTGAGCTTTGAAGTCTTAAAGCCTCTTCTACTCTATCCCACACTTAGCCATTAGCCTGCTCTGGGCCCACACACTATTCTGTGACCATAAGGAAGAGTTAGTTAATGTTTATAGGGAGGAGTTCAAGACATCGGAAATAATGGCTGTGTTGTAAATCACCAGAGAAATATTTCCATCACATGAAAACCATGTATGCTGATTTCCCTGGAGTACACTGTGAGTGCACATACAGGGATTTGATGCTCTAAAGCCTTCAGGGAAAGTGCTGGAGGGCTACTAAGAAAGCAAAATCTAGTGCAGTCTTTTTGCCTACAGATAATGGACACTGGGGTTTGCTGTTCCTTGAGTTTTACTCAGGGACTGGGAAAAATCCTTGCTGAGATGGGCCAGAACTCCACTCTGGAGTATGTTGTCACACACAAAATATTGTGATCTGAACAGTCAGTGGAAAATGAGATAACTGACAGAAGAAGTAAACTCATAATGAAATATTTAGTTCTCCAGGTAACTAAACACCAAAGAGAATCTAAAAGTTTACTTCCATCATGGGAATCAACTCTCAGATTAAGGTGCCTATCTGTGATCTACACACTATTCAGTCAACAAGGTGTGATGGTTTGGGAGTTCCCTGTGCCCCCCCCCCCTGTAAAATGACCCAGACTAGAACTCAGCCGGGATGGAAGTTAAGAGATGAAGCTCTATTTACAGCTCAGCACAATATACAAGCAGAGATATACAGTATATACAGGAATATTTACAGAAATATACAAGGTAAAGGGAATACAGAAACACAACTCTGTGTGTGTTTAGCACAAGACTGCTAAACGCTGTGCCCCATGACACACACTGCCAGCTCGAGACACTCTCTTATCTTTTTTTTGTTTGGGGTACTTTTTCTAAACATCTCAGCAAGCCTATGAGTGAAGTAGACATCACCATTGTTTTCGTTCACAGNTGAAGTAGACATCACCATTGTTTTCCTTCACAGTCTATAGTATAATTTTCTCTATTAAAATATTCCAATTAGCTCAAACCAGCACACAAGGCCAAGGCAGTCAAGAGTTACTGCATTTATATAAGGCAGATGCCTACAATAACTGCAGCTAATACAAGCGATTGTATTGACTGCAACAGGAATGTAAATAGCTATCTTGCATGTTGGCATGTCTAGGGTGAACCTCATCTCTTAACTCGATCATATCTAGCACTACATGAGATGGTCTTACATACTTGTCTAGCCTCCTACAATCACCACAGAAAAGCACAGATCTCCTCTGTGTTCTGTGTCATACCTATTGACAAGGTCTTGCAATGACAGGACAAGGGGCAATGGGTTGAAACTGGCAGAGGGGAGATTTAGACTGGATGTTAAGAGGAAGTTCTTTACAGTGAGGGTGGTAAGACACTGGCACAGGTTGCCCAGGGAGGTTGTGGCTGCTCCCTCCCTGAAGGTGCTCAAGGCCAGGTTGGATGAGGCCTTGAGTGACCTGTACTAGTGGGAGGTGTCCCTGCCTATGGCAGGGGATTGGAACTAGATGATCTTTGAGGTCCTTTCTAATCTAAACCATTCTATGATTCTATTCTATTCTATGATTCACATGCAAGTGTCAAGCACCATTTCAAAAGACACCAGACAACTGTGGGTTGGCAGAGGAATTTAGCCTGAGCTGTCTGGTCTCTGCCAGCGAGGAAGATATCTTCAGAGGGCAGCTTAGTCCTTCCTCTGGTAGTGGGAACAACTATCATTTAAATCAGAGGCTCAATACTTGATAAGAGTAGGATGGCATGAATCTCAGAACTAAGAAGTCTAGATCAGCTACATAAAGTAATGATATCTCTGCTCCATGTATCTTCCTGCAAGAGGTGGAGGATCTTCCAAAAGTTATACTGCATGTATCATTAGATTCAGTCTGAAATGCCACTGAAGGATGCTGTCTAATGCTTCTGAAGTTAAAGATATTCCTATGATGATTTCCACAGTGTAAGAGCTTTAGTTGAAATTTCTTAGTTGGCAACAATTCTCTCTCACACAAACTAGATCCTGTAAAGAATGATCACACCATCATAATGTAGATTATATGGCACATAATGTTTGGGATTTTGAGAATGCTGTATTCAATCCCTGCTCATAATTCATATTGCATGCAATTCCTCATGAAGCACTTCAGTAATCTTCAGTTAGCAAGAAGTAAGAGGAAATAATTTAGTTGTCTTTCATAGTTTTGAGCTTCTTGGGCACTAGAATACAAAGATCTATAGAAGAAAAAGACTTTTTTAGTTGTGAACCTAAATGTGGATTTGAAAGCCTAATTTTAGACATTCAGCTTTACAGAAAGACTAGAAAGCATATTTGGATGATCACTGAAGTAAAGAAGTGAGAAGCATGACTGACTGCTTATACTCCAGAGAAAGCCAGATCAGGAAGGTTGCAAGGATTGCTACAAGAGAGAACAAAGAATGCAATTACATAAATAGGGAAGATATGATTAAGAATTATAAATCTGTAATGGAACAAAGGAAACCTGTAGAGATACTCAAAGAGTGGAGTGAAATGGTCAAATCACAAGTTACAATAACAAACCTAGCAGCTATAGCTGGTGCATGTCAGAGTTACATTTTGAGTAGGCCAGGACTGAGAGCAGATGCCAGGAGAAAGTTGGAGAGTCAGCAAAACTTATGCATAGCCTATAACTGAAAAAAGAACAAGGGAAAAGAACTGAAAATGGCACCCAAGTTGATGGGGAAGATGTTGTCATCAGCACTATGCCTTAGCTACATATGTCTACTCTTTCAAAGTTACAGGCCAACATCCAAGAGAATGAAAAGTTAAATATATTTAGAATTTTGCTTTTCAATTTTTAACTCGACTCTGGAACACAGTTTGCATAAATCAAATACAACAATTGAGCCACAATATTTCCAGGTTATACTGTAGGGTCATCCCTTGGGAAAAGTGTGCAAAATAGATCAACTGCAATCTAATGCCATACCAACTGCCAGCAGGTCTGTTTACCCCAGGTAAGGCTCTGAGTTAATATATCTGACAGATTTTTTCCAAACTAAAGCAGTGATTCACATTAAGATACAAAAATCAGAAAACAGAAAATGAAAGAGTACATTGACAATATATGGCATGGGGAAAAAAAAAAAAAGGCAGTTCTTTTCCCTTCAGTGTTTTATTACTACTAAAAACAGCAACAAATTTCAAAGAACACTGATTTTCTGAACTAATGGAATTACAAATGAGAAAACACTGGGCTTGATTTTACCTTCATAGCACTTAATATGAGATTAGAACATCTCGTACTGGTATAGCTCCATTGATTTCAATTAATTTAACCTCCTGACTAACTATAAATCAGGGAGCAGAATCAGGACCAATTAGCCTCGATGAGCACAAGTGTTTCAAGGATCAGTAAAACTCTCAGGATTAGTCATCAGAAAAAAAGCTTTCAATCTAGGTAATATTTTACACCTCTTTGTGGAAGGCACTAAGCAAACGGTGTAAGTTTTGCATGGATTTTTTTTTTAAGCCCATGTACTAGAAGAAACACCTTAATTGACCTGATTTAGTAATGTTCTTTCTGATCGATGTATTGATTTAGTTATAATTTGATTCCTGGCCTAGTGATTGTCTTTATGTAGCTCTGTAAGTATACTGTGAATTTGAAATGCACGTAAGTGTGAAAAAACAAAATCCATTAACTAATAAAACAATGATCAGTTAATTTGTAAGAAATGGTTCAGAGTTTTAGAATAAATGGCTACTTCTCTGATGGAGATTCTTGCACAAACAGTGTGTTGCATCAGCACCATCCTGTTTAATAACAAGAGAACAGTGGCATTGTAAAGGATGGGAGTTTGCAATTTATCACTACCTCTGGAAGAAAATATGATTGCAGGAGATTTCTATCAAAGCCAAGAGAAGAGGTGAAATTGTTCTTCTCTACTAAACTCTAAGTGCATATCAAAATAATTCTATTGACACAAAATAATATTTTCAAATACATAATATCTCTTCCTTGGACCTTTCCTCATCAAAGTGTTATTTTGAAACATTAAGTCCATACTCCTACTGACTCACAGTTTCTTACAGTTCTAACAAATACAGTTTAAAAAAACTTAACTAAAGCCTGATCCTACACACAGGAAAGTATCTTTATGAGTAAATCCTATTCTTAGGGTGAAAAAAAATCACCTGATGCTTGTAGGATTAAAACTATTGCATACATTGTAGATGTATTCTGACCTCCCTCACATGACTGTAATTCAAATCCCTTGCAGACTTTGGAATTAATCCAAGGTAAATTAGATGATATTGCTATCCCAGTATTCCTGATTTACTTCTGCATGGTGCACAACAGAATGATGCCCTGTGTCCACCACAGTCTCTGCAGATTTCACACCAGTTCTTTCCACTCTCTTGGGAACACTGAGCAAAATTTATAAACAAGCACCCTTCTGTGACACACCAGAGGCAGAACTACTTCACTTTTTAAAACAGGCTTCATATTGTGCTGTAGCAAAAAGTGCCATTTTACTGTTACCAGAGAAGTTCTAACTTGAATTTTGCTATTTCCTTGTCTGAGGATCATTACTTTCCTGCACTGTTTTTCAAAATATCAGGTTCATTTGACCTGGAGGCAAAGTCAAGTTTGTGATTTTAGATTTTCATTTGGGCTCATCTTTCAAACACTTCTTATTTTCCTTGCTGGCATATGTTTGCCCATCATCAGTTAGAATCTGCATGATTTTACATTTATAAAGAAAAGTTAAGCCACTCAGCCAAACCCATAATTTTTTTTTTTCTAGGGACCAAAGTGGCAGCTTTCTCATTACATATCAATTTACAGCTCAAAATCAGGAATAGATCAATGCAAACCATCTGCACCTTGCAAGTTTTAACATATCTCTCTTTCGTCACTCTCAGTAAAGCAGAGGAAGTTATGCAGAGCATGTGGTCTGCTTTCACAAATAATTTCTATGGAAAACAGCAGTCAGACAGTAATACAGGCCCAAGGTGACCTCATTACTGAAATTTGTTCTAGTTGTCATTAGACATATCACACTGTGTCACTCAAATGGGGAAAGGAATAAGAGATACTGACACGCAGGCCCAGTGATTAGAGATGAAAAATACTGTTACGCCATAAGAATCCCTCGGTGGAAAAGAATTATGTATAGTGTTTAAGATTCATTCACACACCCCCTCCCCCCTATCTGTCACTACTGCCTTTATGGCTTTATTCTTTTTCTACTTGTTAATCCTCCTTCACAAGGGACAATACCTTTTCTTAAGGATTATTTCAGAGGCTGATGCTCACTGGCCAGCTTCCCTGTGTAAAGGATTGCTGAAGTTTCCGTAGTGATGCCCTCGTGTTGTGTAAAGATACTTACTGCACTTGCAGCAGTCCAACATGGACAGCTGGGGGGTTGTGTTTATTAGTGTAGACGCTTGTCACTGCTTAACTGTAGCCTTGGTTCCATTATTCACAACTCTGAGGTATGGTTAAATCAGACCAAGTCTTTGGATGATGCTGTAAGTCCATCAGCTGCAAGGAATGGTATCAGTAATTGAGATGACATCATCTCAGTCAGAAGCAAAGCATGGTTGGCAAAGAACCTAGTGAGAGCAAGTAGCTATCCAGCCAACTCTAAGTTCCCACTCACAGCTTTTTCCACCTTGATAACCAAAGATCTGGGTCAGTCTGGCCTGAGGACTTCCTGCCTAAGGGATGCACTTCTACACTTGGTAAACATTCTCTTCCTCTGAGTCCCCACAGAGCCAGCACCCACCAGTAGTAGTATCAGCACTCACCTCCTGAAATGTAATAATTTGGATGACATTTAGTACCAGATGCTAAAGCACAGGTGATTCACCTTGAGTGAAGAAGAAGGTCCTTAAAGCCAACTGCTCATTGTTTATCAAAGCTCTCAAGATGCTATTTGCTTGTGTCACAGAAAAAAGTGTAAAATTATTTGGCATCTTTCCAAATGTGATGGCCAGATTCCAGTTTGACTAACCAGATTTTGCTTACCAAAGTTCTCAGTGCTAAGCAAAAAGAAGGGAATGTACTTTTTGTTTCTGGTCAAGTCTTTTGGACAGTTGTTACTACACAATTCAACCCTGCAGTTTTTCCACCTGAGAGCTGGTGAGACAAAGGATATCTCAGAATCATCAAATCAAAGAATAGTTTAGCTTAACATAAAAAAAAAAAAAATCTGGGGAGTCTTCTGGATGAAAGGAGTTATGTGAAAGCAAGAAGTTAATGTTCCTTATTTCTTTGCAGATTTTGCAGCTGTTTTCTGCTTAAAATGCCTTTTTACACTGATCTAGATCAGGGAGGAGGAAGAGGGAATCTTGAATACTGTGAAATGTTAAAATACAGATGAGACAAAAAAACCCAAAACCAAAACCCCAACCAATCAACCAAAAAAAAATACATCTCAGTTACTCAGATATAAAGCACAGTTCTAAAAGTTTGGCCTTCATGTTGTCCATTTATGTCCTGTTACATTCTTGTTTCCAATGTGCTTTGGACTTTGCTAACTTCATGGTGAAGCAGGACTGTGTGAGTCTGAGTTACACATCTCCTTACAGTGATTGAGCTATTTGCTTTTTCATTCTCTCTTGAAAGTATTGTAGGGTTTTTGTTTTTTTTTTTTCCTTTCAGGCATCTTGTCCCAGTTGCTTGTTCTCTTGAAACAAACATACTGATGATTAACCATTTCTCTATGAAATCTAAGACAATGTTTTTCATCACTGCCTTCAGAAGGATCACTATTTGGTTTTTTTCAGTCCAATCCAAAGACAATCTCCCTCGAGCTTCTCATATTTTAGAAATTCCCCTTTTGCTAACATTTTTTTTTCAGTGCTACCAGTACTGCAGAATGTGAAGATATGTATATTCCATTCAACTGTAACACTAATAGCTGTATTTTTTCTTAAGGTGTATACTTTGTGTATTTTCTAACTGGTACTTATTACATTTTTAAGTCCTGTCTGGAGTAGTGATGGTCCTACTGTACCAATAAAAAGAAAAAAAGGGGGCAATCTAAAAACATTATAAACCAGCCTTAGCACATCTGTGGGAAAATTGTCTCTTGTGAACTGTTCTATAGTTGTTAGGGTTCATGATGTTCCCTTGTAAACTAGAAATAGGAATTTTTATTACCTCTGGCTGTAATTTCAATTACATGAGCCCAACCCCCATGCCATAGATGAGTGTACTGCCATACTGTTTGAGTTTCATTTTGGCACAGCACAATGCAGCTCACACAGGAACTCTAGCATCAGTAGACATGCGATAGGAAAGGAAAGGATAAACACCCAGCATTAAAAATGCTAGAAGAAAATCTAAGGTCTATAAAGAATTATTTCTGTACTTGCACCTATTCTCATAGGCTGTATTCCTGGCAGCTTTACATCACTAAAGTGAACGGTTCAAGCACTTTGTTCATACTCAACAAACACTCTAAAGGTCAGTGCTGTCACCTTTTCACTAAACATCACCAAAAATAGCTACATAGATGTTCTAAGAGCTCTTGCTTTATTTATTAAATAAAATTTCAACTGTAAGTTTTTTCGAAGTCTCACGCTGCAAAAAACCTAAACTCGATATTTTTAACGATGCTTAGAAGTTAGAATTTTTGAGCCAGTTCTTCAGATTAAAAAAAAAACCAAACTATTACACTTCAATATTTAAAAGAAACGACAAACTTTCAAAAATTTATTTGAAGAGCTGCTTTGCTCATCATAAAAAAATGTCTCACACCTCCTCTTCTTTACTTCTTAAACTAGAAAAAGGAGTAATTGATGAAATACACAGAGGCCGTAAGAGAAATTTTAAAGAGAGCTCAACATGCAGAGTTGGCTGAGAGCAAAAAATAAAACTATTGTATAAATACCATCAAGAAGATGAAGCTAACTGCATAGACTTACCAGAAATGTATCCTTTCCCACTCAACCACAAGCAGCAAAAAGGTATTTCACATGTGTATATTCAATAGAGGAAATACATATGTTATAATCTGAATTTATCCTTAACAAACTACATTCAATACATTCTTCTGTGAAGTCTTGTACTTTGATATACCTTACACTATGCTGCCACTTGTAACCTGCTGTAAGGGAATGGGGTAAATTAATGAATGCGAGACGAAATATAAAAATATTAACAGCTTATTAATATTAAA
>VWYK01055531.1:11040-22335 GCA_013399775.1 Semnornis frantzii
CAATGGGCCTTTGGACACAGGACAGCCAATGAAATGGCAGTTAGCCAAGATCTGCCCATATTAGGTGAAGCCATAGGCCTGCTCCACCCTTCTTCGGGAAGAACACGGGCCCTGCACAAGGCAGCCCTGTGCACCCTGTTTACCACAGGGTCTGGGCAGGCAACGGACCCCAGACTCAGTGGCGCCAGGCCCTTTGTCCCTTTTCCCGCCGTTGCTCTCCCCCAAAACAGCAAGAAGGAGAGCAGAAAAATATGTCTGGGCAAGCCAGGAAAGGTATAAACCCAATTTGGCCTGCCTAGGCCTACCACGACACCTGCCAGGATGTAAAGGAACATGAATGTTACCCTGAGCCCATTCCAGAAAGTTGCTTTAGAAAGTCATAAACATTATATCTAATTAACACCCTCCTGGAACACAGAATGAAGGTCTTCTCTGTGCTCTTCTGGCCTTGCCTTTAACTGGTAAGAAATTTCCAGAATATTGTATCTTCATCTCAACTAAAAATAATTATCATTAGCTTTCCAGTTAATATTTATAACTCATCATAGGATGAATAAAATAGTTTCTCAAACTCGAGACATGGATTAAGGATTTTTGCTTGTCTCCTCTTTGATTTCATACAGTTTTGCATGTTACAAAATAGTCTAAATGAGTAATTTTTCCTTCCATTTGATTGAAGGACAAAATGTATTAGACAATCAGGGTATCATATCAAGAAGCTGTGGTGGTATAAATGTGGACCTGGATTCAGAAGCTCTCAGGAGTCTCATTCCCTGCTCTGCCCCAGACTGAACCACATAACCTTGAGTTAACATCTCCATGTCTCCACCTGGACTGATGAATAATAATCATTCCCATCCTTAGCCTCTTAACATTATTAGATTAAGATAAATGGTGATGGTATCAAGCCTAGATTTGCACAGAGCCTTGGACAACCCAGTATACTACTAACTTTACTAAACCATTTATTAGTCTCATCCTCTTTATGATTACTGAATTATTTAAAAAACTTAGTCCCTCAGAACTGTTTCCCACAGTTTTTTAGTGGCATATAAAACATATTATAAAACCTTTCTTGGTGTGTGGCATGTAGAAGAGCACAGCTATGCTTACTTCTGGAACTGGATAAATAGGAATATACCATACAACTAAACACTGTATAACCAAACTATATAACCAAACAACTAAAGAAATTCTCTTAAAGTTTGGAGATAAACCCAAAAAGAACAATGTTTTAATAGTTTTATGTACAAAGAGTAACATAAGTGGCGATTCCAGATGTGAGCTTCACCAGTACTTGTTTATTAAGTGTGAGGCCTTGCTCCAGCAATTAAAACCTTGGGGAGTGTATGCAAAGCAGGACATTTGCATTTGGCCTTGAGCAATATACCTTCTGCACGACAGTGTGCTCCCCACAGTTATGAACACGCTGACAAACTAAACTAACCAAGCCTCCAGAGAATCAGTGACTAGAACCTGCAATAATCCAACAGGAAGGGTTACAGGTTTTATAAATAACAGCACAAAGAGCCGGGTTCCAAGATGACTGCTACTGTAAAGGTGGAAAGGCTTTACCAGGGATACCTGCCAGACAAAGGCAGAATAGCAAAACCAGGGGAAGGCTCATTATTTTGGAGATGATGAATGCAATTTCTGCAGTTGACCTTTCAGGTCAGAACGTGATCTTGAGGGAATAGGCTGACTGTATGGCTTCTGTTGTCAGCTGCATGGGCTCATGCAGAACTAGTGACCCATCTGGCCAAGTGCTGTCCAACTGCCGTCCCTAGTCTTGCATTTCATAATCTTTTGAAATGAAAATGAAATTATTCTCTTCAGAAATTTTTCAAACCATTTCTAAAGAAAGTATCATTTCACCCTGTACAGAATCATAATGATTTTCATTTAAAAACAATTGAAAGTTAGCCAAAATTTTGACTCTGTAATTATTCTAACTTTTTATGCACTTACATGTGAGGAAAAGTGTGCCTTCTTTTCCATACTTCTTGCCATCTGTGGACCTCAGATTGATAAACCCTACTCAAAGATAGATTAATTTTATCCCTGAAAAATCAACCAGAACATCATCTACCTCTTTTCACAGCATCTTCAAAGCAGGACTTGAGTGGACTCAAGTGTTGAGGGCTGTGCCAGAGGCTCATTCTCATATGCATGTCACCACCTCCTTGGGGAAGGAATTAATTTCTATGCAAACCATTCATATTCCTCATGATTTATAAACAATTTATAGTACATATCCTAAAGTAAAAATTTTAAAAAAAAATTAAAAAATTCTAATTAGACCAGAACTAAGCCCTAAAAGAGGCTTGAAGCAATAGTAATTTTTAAAACTAATGTATTATTTTACAATCTAAAATTTTATGTGGGTAGGTTACAACCAAAGAATTACAGCCAAGTGTCGAAAGCACAACAGAAATCAAGACCAATGTGGTTTTAATTCTTGAGAACAAATCAGAAGAAACTGTCTTTTAAAAGAGCCAATAAAGTTATTGAGAGTTAACAGAAAATGTAAAAGAAATCCTCTTTGCATGTGAGCTACAGCTGCAGCAAACTGAGAAATCTCAGTAAGTTTGAGGGGAAAATACACAATATGCAAACGAGCCATAGGTTCTCTGGCCATCTGACATGCACTAATAACTAACAAACGAGAGCCTCTCTGAAATGAGCTGGTCCTGCACAGCTGAATTTTGATAGGCAAATGGGATAGGAATGAATTATAGAGCAATGCTCCCTGTCACAATACGTCTCTGCAAAAGCTACTTCCGCTCGGAAGTTATCAGCACCTGCCAAAGCCACAGGGATTACCCTTCCTCTAATGGAACGTGTAACAGGGGGGAAATTTTGGCTCCTGACCAAGAAACCAGAAACTGAAAAATGTACTTACAAGTGAAGTGAGAAAGCTAAGCCAAAATTCTTTAGGAAAGTAATACATTTATCCATGCCCGAGCCTGACTCATTGCCTTTTAGCCTCCACGCTGCAGCATTGGAACCGCTCATAGAGCACTGTGGAAAATGACAGACAAGTCTGGGGCTAAAAGGGTATGCTTCATCACCTAGCCATGTTTCACTTAACAACAAATTCATAGAGAAATTTGACTCACTGGAATGTTCTGTTCTACCTGTAAAAAACTATCAATGTGTATGTCATCTGAGCTCAGAAAGCCAAGAGCCAAAGCGTGGAAGGAAGCACTGTGACATGGGGAACACAGGTTGCAGTGCATATTTCACCTTCCTTGAATTGAACTTCAAAATATACAAAGGCAGCCTGGGACATTTACTCAGCATCTCTGATTTTCTGGAGAAAATAGAGGCCATGGATGCCTTTGGCAAGAGTAACAGGACCACCTATCTGTTCGTTCACTTCCATCTACCTTTTGCATTCCAGCATTCCGAAGGTACTCAGGAACCTGAAAGCACTTCAACTCAGTTCGGTGCTCTTTCTATTCTCCAGATGTGGTCCTCACTTGTAGTGTCCAGATAGGACATTACTTTTCTCATCTTTCCTTTCATCACTTCTTTCAACATACTAACCAATAAATACAGGCAATCACATAAAATATACTGAAGAGTGTGATAGAAAACTCTGAGTGGAGGAAGGGCAGAATATACAGGGTGAAGGGACAAACAGGTACACAAAGAGAGCCTAGACATAAAAGAATTGATAGGTCACCCTCATATACAAGAGAGTCTCCTGCAGACATTTATGTGAAGGTAGGGATTTAGTACTTTATGTGGGGTTTTTTTGTGAAAAGAGTGTGCACTTTGTTTTCACTCTAGTGATTGATTCTCATAAAAGTTAAGTAGCCATCTATGAATAACGTTTACTTTGAGAGCTCAGGTGCTAGCTGTCTCTACTATAAAGATGAAGATATAAATTCTGATCATCTAAGGCGAAGGTCACTATTGTTCAGCAGAGCAGAAATTCTGTTTTACTATTTCATTTCAAAGTATCAGAAATAATTACTGAAGGACCCCATTCAGATTCGAGTATTCAAAAGGTAGGAAATGCCAGATTAAAATTGCCTATGCAACTCAATTTGGGCCTCTTGAACAAATCTGCTATGAAACTATCTTCAATTATGTGATCACAGACTATTTTTCCATAGCATAGCTGCAGCTCTTTTTTGTGTGCACTGTGGATGGTATTCTGAGAAATGGTCTTCTAGGATTGAATCAGGTTTATGTAGTGAATGAGGCTTTCATTTCTCTCTGCCTCATTTGTTTCAGGAACTGGAAGGTATATAATGAACCAGCAAGGGACCACAGAACGAGAAAATAAGATTTAATGGCTAAGGTAGCTGCCACTGAAGAACTGAATTCCATTTCTGCATCTGCCATGGAGTTCCTATGTGATGTTAGACAAATCACTTCACATTTCCCAGAGATGACCATTAATTTGATGCTCCTCATTTTCTGGCCTCTCTTCAAGACAATTGATTTGAGCTATAGAACACTTACAGCTGTAACTGATGTAGATTAAAGCTGTATTGATATACACATAACAACTGATTAAAATTATAAAGACTATGAAAAAAATATTATTTAGAAATGAGCTGATACATTGTCACCTACTTTCTTCTTCTTCTTCCTGTGCCTCTATCCATCACCTGTGAAGTACTGATAATGGCCAGGGTATTATATGCAGGTAATTTCATTACTGTGTGTGAAGCACTCAGGTATGACAGCCATGAGAACAAGGAAGGAGCCAATAAGTTTGTATTCAGTGCAGGTTTTGCATGAAGTGTGGAAAGGAAAGATCTGACACCAAGAGGATGGAAAGAAACACAACCTAACTGCTGATGCAGCAGGGTAATATGGGAAAAAACAGTATTCACTTCTAAAAGAATGTCAAAATGCCTGCACTCAAAAGGACCAAATGAAGTTTTTCCGAAGCAACTTTAGTCCTGGCCTTACATAATTTCTCTGTGGACACTTCCTCATGCAGATCTGGAGTTGTGTTGTCTGCTTCTGAAAAGCATTCAAATATATATTGCAAGCTTTACCTGAAGAAGAATTTGAGTGCCTCCCACCTCTCCCATTTCTAACCCAACAGATGATCTAAACACATTTCATATAGGTGTAGAAAAGGTGGAGTCCTATAAAGGTTAACAACTTGGATTTGGGAATGAGGTCCAGATGTGGTTTGAAATGGACATCCAGATGGATGTAGCTCTACTATCTGGAAAGGCTGCATCTGAGGCAGTCCTCAAAAAAAGGCCTGCCTCACCTAGCCCTACAAAAGCTTACCATTCCTGCAGAGAGAAAATACCCATTTGGTATCTAGACAGGACCCCATTCTCTCTCACTCAGGAAGACTATGGCTGGGCAGCCAATGCCTCAGGCCGCTGGTGGACTTCTCAGCTCAGAACATGTTAAACCTTAGCTGGTCCTTGAGATGGGTTTGCCAGACTGAGGCCTTCCTGGAGCTTAGCTTTTACCTCACTGCTTGTCTGAGCTGGGCAACTCCAGTACCATGTCTGTCAAATGCAGGAGAGGACCTCCTGCAGGTGAACCTGAGGTATGCCCTAGCTGACACTTGTACCTCCACTGAGGCTGCTCACCTGCACTCACAGACTGAGCTGTTCTTTCATGTTAATACAGACTCAGCTGGAGGAAGAAGATAATTGGGGATACTTTAGCAATTTATGTTGAGATGGAGTTATGATAAGGAAATCAGAGCAGGGAACCCCTATCTTATTACTAACTTCCCTGTCATATAAAAAACAGAGAAGAAATGAATATTTTGATAAGGTCATGACTTTGCTTCTAAAACATGCATAGTAAGTTGTGGGAAAGAGTACTACTGACTGCCTCATTTTACTGTTCACCCTGGTTTGGAGCCTTCTATTTTCTGATACCTGCTGGAGCTGATGCTCACTTTGCCAAAATATATTACAGTCCACGCAGAGATCATATATCAGCAAATAGTGTAACCAAGTTAAAATACAAGTTTCCTTTAATGAACTGAGCCAGCCTTTGTTGGCATTAAGTTCAGGTCTTACACTGGGAGACAAGATAGGCTTTAAGGTACATTTTAAATTCAATTGCCTGCAAGAACACAAATATGTAACTTGAAAAATTTCAGGACAACATACCTGTTTCCTAAGCCTTAAAGCAGTTTCATTCAGGAGGTTTATAATTTGTCAAAGTATCTTCTCTAGATTTGCATGCAAATTGTGAAATACAAAACCAGTTTACTACGGCAAAGAAAATTATTTCAATCACTAAGGGAAATAAAAGTAGCTTTTACTCAGAACATGGAAGAAAAGAAAAGCAAATAAGAGATTAAAAGTATCCTCTCTTGATAAATTCCAGTGTTTGGCCTAAAGAAGATTAGCCAGAAGAGGAAAAAACAGTTAAGAATTTATTCATAAAAAACAGCAAACTTAAATCTACATGGTGAATAAATTAAAAATTCCCAATCTTTCATATCTTTGCTCTAAGCTTTCCTGATCAGCAGAGAATACAAACTGTAACTTGGACCTGAGGACCAAGCAGGGGTGTAAACTGCTCCTTCTAAACTCCACATGCCCTAAATTGTCACAGAGTCATTGAGTTGTGTTAGTTTATACTATGGGAGCTTTGCTCTCACATTATTTGCCTCTGTGCTTATTTCAGATCACACCAAACCAAACAATATACATTAAATAAGCAGTGAGTAAGTGTAGATATGATATTGACAGATGATCAGGAAGACATCACATAAAGAATTGTGGCATTGAGGCAAAAAAAAAAATGTGTATGTCTGTATTCTGCTACCTGTATCCAAGCCAATGTGTTCGTGCCTCAGTTACAACAGCATTTTCATACTGAGGTTGTATGATAATAATCTAAAGATGAACAGAGCAACAGCCAACTGAAATCCTTCAGCCAACTATGTATCTTGGTATATGAGGTATGTATCTCACCTGGCATCTTATTAATATTAGGAAGAAAACACAATTCCCACTTTAAAAGTAGGTGGAGGGGAAATGGTAGTTGCAAAGTAGGTTAAGAAACCTGAAGGCCCTTACACCCACCTCTGACTTCAGCCTTACCACCAGTAAGTAGGACAGAGAACATTTGGGAAACTCCCATTTCACTCAACAAGGAATGAGGAAGTATTTGCAATGAGTGAATAAAAAATTCCATCTTATGGAAATTAACCTTAAGAAAAACATACTGTAAGCCATTCCTTTAGGCAACCTCTTGACTTAGGAATCATAGAATGGTAAGGTTGGAAGGGACCTCAACGATCATCCAGTTCCAAACCCCTGCCATAGGCAGGGACACCTCCCACTAGTACAGGGCACTCAAGGCCTCCTCCAACCTGGCCTTCAACCCCCCCAGGGAGGGAGCAGCCACAACCTCCCTGGGCAACCTGTGCCAGTGTCTCACCCCCCTCATTGCAAAGAAGTTCCTCCTAACATCCAGTTTCAATCTCCCCTCTGCCAGTCTAAACCCATTGCCCCTTGCCCTGTCATTGTAAGACCTTGTCAATAGTCCCTCCCCAGCCTTCCCGTAGGCCCTCTTCAGATACTGGAAGGCTAAGAAACTGTGCAGAGGTACTTGCAGATACAGCAAATCATTAACCTATCTCAGAATAGCAATTAATTTTTGTTTTCACTAATGCAATTCCTTAAGATGTGTTTCCTAGAATTGTGCTACAATCTGATAAATGTCTGGAGTAATACATAGAAAGCACTGATGTGTGAGTGCCCAGGTTGCTTAACAGAAGCTGTCTCGTCATTTTAGATACATGTGAAGGCAAAATATTGCACCAGGGAGATTTGACTTCATTTGATAATATGAGCCACAGGCATTCATCAACTCACAAGGATGCTCTGGTTTCCAAGGCAAGGAAACCCACAAAATCGATGCATGAAAGAGCTACCACGTATTCAGAATGCAACTCAAATATGAAAAGCTGGGGGAAGGGAGCAGCCTGCACTACTTTGTAGTCTTGACACAGTTTCTGTGTAACTCTACTTCCCAGCAGCACAGTAAGGACATTTTTTTGTTTTCTTTGAAACTTTCTGTTTCTCTTTTGTAGCTAGACACAAAAGCTGCTGAATTCAAGGCCAACCATAATCCTATATACCTGCACCTTGTGGTCCCGTCATGGCTCCAGCCCTGGTCTCCTGAAGTACAACAGCAGTGTTGTGTATGAAGATGCAGGTGTAGACAGCATTAGGAGTATCTCAATACACAGAGCCATACAGTATGTGCAAGCACAGTCATTTTATGCATGAATTAAGCCTGCACAGCCACCAGAAAGTTCAGCTCTTAACATAGTTTATTACTAAAGGTGATACTCAGTGCAAAATGACAGATTTCCTTGTTCATGCAAAGTTTACTTAGGAACACTGAGCAGCAATTTTTAAGGTGGAGATGGTGTGAATGTAATGAAATATTTTTAATAGCTCATTGTTACAAAGTGGTGGTGAAGGAATAATTTTTATTCACTGTTTTGCAATAACTTTGGTGGTTTTTTTCATCATTAATACTTAAACTGTTTGAAAACAGGGTTGTACTTTACTGAGATGCATTACTCCAAGCCATTTACCTGCAATTACAGTGGTAAAATTAGGGGAAAAAAAAAAAAATCAATTGCTACTACAGAACTTTAATAAAACTGTAGGATAACAAAATTTCCAATTTATCTTAAGTGTACAATAACTTTTAAACTATGAAATTAACACCAAGGTCAACAGTTCCCTATAAAAAGAAACTGAAAATAGATTTCCTCGGAGAAGGAGGTGCTCAAGTCAGTCTTAATCAGTATAACTTAAATGAAAGCATAAAATACTGCCCAAAATAAGAGATAACTGGCCCTGAAATCAATGTTGGAGGAAGATGCTAATGAAGAGTACATCAAAGGAAGTGTCATCTTTCATACAAGGTATGAAAGCTCCCAATCACTGTGTAGTCATGAGCGACCCTGGGTACTTTTTGTTAATGCTAAAGACTTTGGCTCCTGAAATCTCTGCTGCAGGAATTTGGTTTAATTGCATTCTCTGCCTCTAATTCCTCCCCTAAACTTCTAAACTATTCTTGAGTGCTAATTGTATCACCCTGTTACTCTCCAGCATAGGAATCTTTAAAATTCTTTGCCTATATTTATATTTCCTATATTTTGGTCAGTAAGGGCTCCTTTGAAAGAAAACCTATTACAAAACGTAAGTTTTTAATTTCAGTTAGAGAACTGTGTGACCTCTGAAGTGAATAGGAACAGAGTAGTGTCCTATGACAATGTGTGCCAGGATTTTTAATTCTGGAATTTGTTTAACATTCTCCTTTTGTGTTGGCTGTTCCTTAAAAAGTAAACGTCACCATCTGTGTAGACCATATGAACTGAACTGACCTTCAACGGGAACATGGACAGAATGAACCTACAGATAATCCACAGCACTTTGTCAAGCCTGATGATAACTAATTTACTTCCAGATAGCATGGCCAGGCAATTACCACCAGGGAAGTTAATGAACAAAAATTTAGGAGAATTACCTTTATTTCTGCATGCATTACTTGCCACAGGAGTTTGTTCTGTGGCAAAGGTTTTGGCAATATGAAACGATAAAGAAACGAGTCGTAGGGGCTGGTTCTGAACCCAGCCTTTGTTTTCTCACTCCTGTCAAAATAATTTGCCATTATTTAGTGTGAAGTTTGGCTTGCACATTAGCACATCCTATGACACAGGGTATCAGTACACACCTATGAGAGCTGTACACACTGCACAGCTATCTCTGGTGTGCCAGCATGTCCGGTCCCACATACGCTACCAGTAGTGGCAAATAACAATTAAATAGCAGCAGATGAAGATTACATTTAAGGAATGGGGCAACAGACTGAAGGAAATTTTAACACATTGCAACATCCCTGAGATGTTAGCTTCTGTACTTTGTTTTCATGCCCATTTGGCCCTTAAAATTTCCACCCCCACAACCCCTCTTCCAGCATCCTGGCTTGGGGCACTCCCCCCCATCAGGGCTGGTAGTATGATGGGAAGTCACTGGTAAAACTCAACATCCTAATTTGCTCCAAGTGCTCAGCTGCTGCAGTAAGACCAGCCTGTACACTTCTACAACTTGTCTTCCCTGCAGGGAAGTCAGGATAACTCGATTTGCTCCTGTCAAGGAGAAGGGTGCCAAGCCAAAAGATCTGCTTCTCCTGAGCCCTTGGCACTCAAATCAAGCCTCTGGTTCCGTCATGCCCTTTTTGTTGCTTGGATTCAGGAGGAAAGGCTATAGGACTGATTCCTCTCCCTGTACAACTGAACTGTTCCACTGCAGGAAGCTTGAACTGTGTTTTTAAAAAGGCTCCCTGCTGTTCTGTGTCACATTCTTTCTTCTTCTCCTTCCATAGCAATTTTATATATATTATGTTCTAAAACAGAGGGTAAACTCCAAAAATGAGCATCCTGCACAAAATTTTCCAATGTTCATGGTCAATTTGCTGTGTTCTGCTGTGAATTTCATGACAAAGGTTTCAGGAAGTATTAATATTGCATTTGATCCCTCCTCCTTTTCCCCTTGTAACCACCAATGCTTGTGTATTCCCACTATGTGAAACAAAGGGGAGGTGGGGGGGGAAGTAGGGGAGCTTCAAATTCCAAAACTTTACAAGTCATGCATTCTTACAGGAATTATATGACATTTGATTTCATGAAAATGCTGGCTTACAAAAAACCAAACCAACCAACCAAACAAACAAAAAAAACAAACCCACAAACAAAAAACAAACCAAAAAACCCAAGACAAGAACCAAACCAAAACAGCACATTTTTAGTTTAACTGATACTACTGCAACAGAAGCATCAATTCACTTCTTTAGTCATGTCCAGAGATTGATCTAATGCAGAATTTAGATTTTTTTTTTCCAGTCTTTTGATAATGTCTAATAAATGGTATATTTCATTATCTTCTTGGCTTACAGTAAGTATTGCCATGTATTTTCTTAGAGCAGGTGCTCTGCAAGACAGCGTTAACGCTCATCATTAAAGGTAGGAAAAAGGTTAAAATTCAAAGGAATCTTTTTGTCTTTTAGTTCTTCAGTCTTTGCCAAATGCATACATATCTATATATAAATGCATATATATATATATAGAAGGTAGTGAAATAAAGGTTTTCTTTGATTTAATTTCAAGAAAAATGTCAAACACAGAGATGCATTCACTCTCCTTTCCTAGACATCAAAGCTATTTTCAACAGAAGGGTCCCTGCTCAGCCAAAAATTTAGTCTGTTTCCATACTGCAGCTCAAGTCTGCAAAAGCTCAGAAAGAAAGAGAAAAAAAAAAA
>VWYK01055534.1:287-31121 GCA_013399775.1 Semnornis frantzii
GCACAGTTCATTTAAAGAAATAGGAAAATAGGATTACTATGCAGTGGCAAACAGCATAAACACCTTAGCTTTTACATAAGCAAAAACGATGAGAGGAAAAATAATTACAGAGCTACTAAAAATAGCTAAATAAAAGACTGCATGAAACCCCAAATGAGCATGACAGAAGTCAAGAATCTGTACTTCTGGAGCAGTCTGAGTTTAGATAAGGAATTTGTTTTCATATATGTATGTTTGCAGTGTAAGGCATATTTTGGCAACACTTTAATGTTTTTGTTCCCACAGACAAAACTGTCTTGGGGCCTAGTCTTTGGTATCTTTATCACTGCAGAACTGGCATAAGTGATAAAAGTGAGTGTTCAAACAGACAAACCTCTTGCAAATAATTTAGTAACCACTCTATTGGCAAAGGGGCTCACAACTGATATTCAGCACACAACAGTACAGCCGCTTCTAGTAGGTCTTTGATGTTAATTATGTGTGTGTATGTGTATATATATATACAAATGTATATATATAAAAATGTCAAATGGAATTGTCAACGCAGTATTTTTGATATATCAAAAATATTTTTAACTGTTCCTTTGTATATTTAACACAAACTATGAAAACAGACAATTCATTTTCAGACTGATAGAAAAGACAGGGTTGCACATTGTGCATAATATCTTTACAATTACAAGAAAGATAAAATCTTACTACAAATTAATTGATGCATCTGCTGACATATTTCTCCTTGCTTCTATGTGAAAAATAAAATTAAGGACTTTCAATATTGCCAACTGCTAAAGTATCTAAGCACCTCCAAATAAATTACACCTATATATACCATAGTCCTTTAGAGACTTAGCATGGTCTGCCTGCTGTCTTTTCTGTGAAAAGGCCTTGAAACCTTGATGATACTGGGAACACGTTTTTTACTGACTCTTTAACCAGTTAACTGGACTTTTATGGGATCCAGGATGTTTAAGCCAGGGCACATTAAATGCAGACAAAGGCTTTTCATCTTTTTATAGATTAAGAAGCTGAGAATTGAGTGCTACTTTTTCCAGTCCCTTTACTTTGACAGTGTAATGGAGGATTAATTTTTGTATTAAGTTCTATCACATCTTTGACAAAATCATTGTTTCCTATGAAGTCTCCAGCAATGATGTTAATACATTCTTTTTTCGGCCCTGGATACTGCTTCTTTATCCAGATTTTCAAGCATGGAAGACTCTTGAGTGTCATTTTCTTCAATGATCCAAATGGGTGTACGAGAATATACCTTAAATTTTCAGTAACATTAATCCCCGCTACAAAGAATTTTTCTGAAACAAAATCAGAAGGTGACACTTTAAGTATTCCTTTGAGGAGAACTGAAACTGCTCAGCATTGCATTAGCTCCAGATCTTGTTCCTCTGGGAATCACTAACTTCACACTCTTTACTTAGGCTTTACATCCTTAGAACTGTTTCAGTAAACTGTCTCACTTCGTTACTACATGCTGTAATAAAGTTACTGAACCAAGCTCCATTACTGACCCATTCCAGTTTAGCTAAATTTATCTAAGTTACTCAATGCAGACTAAAAGTTCTTCACTAACTAGTCCTACTTTGCAGATTATGTTTGTTTCTGTAAGGTCCAAATGCCTAGCCTTCCTTCACGATGGATGGGAACACGGGATGCACCTACAAGAGCATTTTCCTTTGCCTGGGAAGTGTGCTTTGAAGCATTCTTCCCTACATCACCTTACTCATGGATGTGCTGGTTTGAGGCTAAATGGAATATTTTAATAGAGAAAATTATATTACAGGCTGTGAAAGGAAAACAATGGTGATGTCTACTTCACTCATAGGCTTGCTGAGATGTTAAAGAAAAAGTACTCAAAACAAAGATAAGTCAGTCTCTCGGGCACAGCATCTTGGGTGGTCTAGCTTCTGGCTTCCTTCTCTCTGCTGAATAATTTCACTAACCACTTTGCTTCTAACCCCTCCTCGGCAGATCCTGCAAGCTCGCCTTGCATGTAAGGCAAACCTTGGGGTAAGGTATAGGAGTGGGGAGAAGGTGGAAGGGTGGTTGGGAGCCCCTCCTGGGGTCTCTGATTTCTGGGAGGGGTGTTGTGTTTCTGTATTACCTTTACCTTGTATATTTCTGCAAATATTCCTGTATATAGTGTATATATCTGCTTGTATATTGTGCTGAGCTGTAAATAGAGCTTCATCTCTTAACTTCCAGCCGGCTGAGTTCTAGTCTGGGTCATTTCTCAAAGTGTGGGGGGCGGGGAACTCCTAAACCATCACAGTGCTGCATCAGAGGTTATGAAACTGCATTTCTTTCATCTCTAGGTTACACCAGCATGATTGTATTGCTAAGGTAACTACAGCCTTCAAGCATCATTCTTGTAGTTTCTTTTTTTTTTTCCACAAGGCTAGCATAAAAAAGACATAGACCTGCTTAGCTGGGTTCAGAAGGGCCATGAAGATGATCAGAGGGCTGTAACACCTCCCTATGAGGACAGACTTGAGAGCGCTGGCTTGTTCAGCCTGGATAATAGAAGGCTTCAGGGAGGCCTTATAAAAGCCTTCCAGTACCTGGGGGAGGCTTACATGAAATATGGAGAGGGACTCTATAAAGAATGTAGTGCTAGGATGAGAAGTTAACTTTTTCAGACTGAAAGGGAAGACTTAGACTAGATATTAAGAAGAAATTGTTCAACATGAGGGTGGTGAAGCACTAGAACAGGTTGCCTAGATGGATGGGTTGATGCCCCCGCCCTGGAATTGTCCAAGGCCAGGCTGGATGGGGCTTTGAGCAACCTGGTCTAGTGGAAGGTGTCCCTGCCCATTGCAGGGAGGTTGGAACTAGATTATCTTTAAGGTCCCTTCCAACCCAAACCATTCTATAATGCACTTCCCTTATCATTGGTGCTAAAGCAGCGAGCACAGGACCAAGAAAGCAGTCTGCCATGCGTAAAATGGGACATGGCAGTGCCAGCAAACTGGTCTGTGCTGAAGGCTTCTTTTCCATGGGATCACACAAGTGAAGCAGCTACCACAATTCCTCTAGTCTGTGCATCTACATACAAAAACGTGTATTTGCACTGCCAAAGAGGAATGCTGCAGTCGCCCATAGGTGGGCGGAGGACTTGGCAACATGGGCATATTGTATGCACAAAGTGGTTCTATCTCATAATGCTACAGTTGCCCAACTTCCTGTCTGTTTTGCATTGCTGTACATGCCCCTTGTTTCCCCCAGGTGACTACCTGGACGGCCCTGCCGCTTCATGCGCTCCAGGTACTGGATAAGAGCACGAGTGGCAGTTTTGTTTCCCCACCAGTACGGGATTGCAGGCCACAGCTCACAGTGCTTCTCCACTTCCATGTCCTCTTCATACGAGACTATAACCTGATGGCCACGCCGCCACATGGTCCGCAGTGTTGGCACCACCTAAAAGACAGCATCTCCAGGCTGACATCAACAGCATAGCATCTCTGAAGGTCAAATACCAGTTTGTGACATCAGCCTGGTAGAGAAGCACAGACTCATTTCAAACAAAGCTTTCAAGTGTGCAGCCCAACAGTTCCTTGGCTGGATTACAAACTGAAAGGGCTAATGGGAGTCTGGGAGCTTCAGCAGATTCCTCCTTCAACTATGGTAAAATATGTAACTCCAGTTCTTATACCTATGTGAGCCCTCATGCACATACCACTGCCAAAAATTTGCTGGGAGAAGACACAAGTCATTTGGTGAAAGGAGATAGAAGGGGGCAAAGCCCTACACCCAGTCACAGAGGAGAAGGGATTATTTTGGCAAATGCTCCACAATGATGGCTACGGTGACAAATTTGGATTAAAAAAATAAAAAATAACTGCTTAGGACTTGGTGAGACTAAATGTAAGTCTTCAAGAGATACGTTAATTCTGATTTCTCCAAGTGGAAAGTTTCTGAAATTGGGATGCTCCAGACATTTTGAATTGAGAGAGGAATACTTGAGTCAGAAGGCTGCTCAAACTGATGGGCTGAAACAGATCTGTTATAAATAACTGTTTCAATATGAAATTATGTTTTCCAGTCCCCAAAAGCTACCAGTTTTATCTGCAAAATTTGTCTCCATCTCTAAAGGCATTCAAAACCTGCCTGCACATGTTCCTGAGTGATCCTATTTTAGCAGGGTCATTGACAGATGATCTTCAGAGGTCCTTTCCATCCCCTACCATTCTGTGATTCTGTGAAAACCAACATATTTAACTGGTATTGGGCTTTTTAGGAATGTTGTCATTAAAAGCTGTGTCTCTTCCTTCTGAAAAGGAAATGGTGGCTTTTTGATGTTTCAATTAACTTATTAATTAAAAGCTAAAGGCGGTTGAAAATGTTTCACATAAATCTTTGAAGAGAGACAAGGGTTGAATGAACATGGGAATCCCTCTTACTTCATCCAAGAGACTGCAAGCCTCAATTAGGTGAGAAAATAACTGCCAAATTAAGACAGAAGCTACTCAAACTACAAAAATCTGTACATGACAGAAGCCTTTGTTTTAGTCCATCTGCCTTCAAAATCTGGAACTGCTTCAAAAACAAAGAAAAGAAGAAAAAGATGTGGGATAAGAGCCAAAAAACAGCTACCAGAAATATGTACATGAGCACAGGTGCTTATTTTGCAAACAAAGCAAAAATGAAACTAGATGTCTAACAAGGGATTTTTAAACCCTAGTAATCCAGATCAAAGCAAGACACCTTGAATAGTTAAAGCAATTAAAATTTTAAACACAATGTAACGTTGTCACGCTGTGGCCTGTGCCAGTACTACATACAGGCCTCTACTTAGCAGCTGCTTCATAAACCCTTTGATGTTTGCTTTTGTATGACAACAGAGTTGCGGTCTTTAAAGAAAGTAGGTAACAGGTTATTTTAGAATAAGTGAGCAATATATAAAATTATAAAATCAAAATAAATAAGATTTAATATAAATCTTAATTTGTAATCCTGAAAAACCCCACGGCTACCTAACCTGCACTTCCAAAGAAAATCCATTGTGCTGGTCACAGGCCCCACAGAAATAAAATCTTCCAGGCTGAGGGAAGTATTTGGGTTCTCTTTTCTCCAGTGCCCACCCTTCCTCCCTCCCCTTGGACACAACTCAGAAACGATTTCTTCATTCAGGTGATCTCAAACCACTCATTCATCATCTTCATTCAATAAACTTAACAGCAACAGCTTGCCTGTTTTGCAGTTAGTAACTTCTTTGTTTTTAATATCTGGCCATTTGTCTCAAAGCAAATCTTGCCATATTCCCCAGTATTGCTCAGCTCACTAACAAACTCACAAGTTATTTGGGGAAACAACCAAACAGTATCACTCAGGTCTCCAGTTATTCATCTGAGGCCTGAATATTCAGAATCCCCTCATTTTGCTCAGAATCATTCTATTTTAACTCTGCTGTACAAAACGCTTTGAAATGGTAATACTCACCCTTTACTGATACACCAGCTTCAAAGGCTGAATTCAAATCCCAAACAGGGTCATCATTATCCTGTACCCCTCACATCTCCAGAGAAAATACTCTGTTCCTCTGATTCTTTGAAATGTTAATTGTTTAACTACTAAAAGCTCACACACCTTGTTTAAAAAAAAAATAAAAAAGGAAAAGGAAGCTAAAAATCTCAGCTTCTACAATGTAGCAATCAAATAATTTCTGATTCTTTAAGGCTTTTCTAGAAGTTTGGGTGACTGAAAGCGCATTAGGCTGGTTGCAAGGTGAACTCTGGCTAATCATGTTCAGGAAAAAAAGTAAATGCCACCAGAGATGCACTGACTCCAGAGGTGGTAGTAAGAGGGTCCTCAACAGGATAGAGACATGGGCTGACAGTAACCTCATGAAGCTCAACAAAGGCACATGCAAAGTCCTGCACCTGAATGGACACACACAATGAACCAAGGCAAACCTGAGGCAGCACCCAATGAACCAGGGCAAACCTGGGGCAGATGTCTAGAAACGTGCTTTGCAAACAATGACCTGGAGGTCCTTGCGGACATAAACATAAGCCATCACTGTGCCACCATGGAAAAGGTCAACTGCAAACTGGGTTGTATTAGTAAAGGCAAAGAGAATGGGTTCTTCCTTTCTGTTCCACCATTGTGGGACTGCATCTCAAGTACTGTCTCCAGCTGAGGCTTTCCCAGTACAAAAGTCATTGACATTTTGCAGCATGTGGCTAGAGACCAGAGAACAACACACAAAGACAGGTTGAGAGAGCTGGGTCTGTTCACTATAAAAGACTACAGACAGGTCTTAGGACTGTCTGCAAATACCTAATGGTCAGATACAGAGAAGACTCCCTAGACATGCAAAAGGATGAAAGCCAACAGACAAGTTAGAGCAACAGAGATTCTGACCAGATAGGTAAGAAAAAAACACATTTACTGTGAATGTGGCCAAATGTTGGACTAAGCTGTATAGAAAGATTGTGGAATCTCCATCCTTGAAGATAGCCAAAAATGGACAGGGCACAGCCCACCATAACTTAGAAGCTGATCCTGCTTTGCACAGTGGAGTTGGACCAGACGACATAAAAAACACAGTTATAATTATTGCTGTGAATGGGAAACAAAATGATCTTTTAGGTTTTATAGACTGTATAGGCAGTATAGACGGTATTTGTAACACACCTTCACCTGCTTTTCTTAAATAAACAAAAAACCCAAGAAGAAAAAAAAAGGAAAAAAAAATCCCATCACCATAAAACAAACCAAACAAAACAAAAACCACCAAATAACCCACAACAAGCTAATAAAAGAAAACAAGATTCAGACAGGGTAGTAGATGACAGTTGTCCCCCTACTATTTTCCCACAACTTTAAAGAGGCGACAGTCAAATGTAATTCCTTCCTCCACACTGTGGGATTTCAGTTTGCTTTATATCCTCACATGTTTTAGGTAGAGATCTATCTCTGATGCAGCAAATGTTACTCTTCCTAGATTAAAAATACAGTGAAAGTAGAATGTATCTAAAATTTTGGAATCAAATATCTCAGTGTAGTATATCATTCTTAAAATGAAGGGGGAAAAAAGGGATCCCATACTTACATTTCTGGGACATAGTTTACACTGGAAAATCTCTTTTATACGGGCAATAAGATGGCGATGAAGTCTCCTGGTTAATCCATCAAAATTCCTGCAGGCTAAGATGATAACTTCCTGTGGATGAGTTTCCAACCACTTTAGCACTTCCAACAGAATATCCTACAAGATAGAGAGAGACACACATCAGCTTAGAAAATCATCTAAGCCATGCAGAGTAAAGGCCATAAAACCAAAAGAGCATTGATGGTGAGGTAGACTCACAACAATGAAAATCAGCATAGGTTTCTGCAGGATGGCCATATGACTGCCCACAAGCTGGTCCAGAGAGATGCACCACAGGGAAATCTACTGTCTGCACAGCTGTGTGGATCTCCTTTGGATGCAGCCCTAACCACTGCCCTTAACAGCTTTGTATTCTGATAATACCCATGAATCTCCCACTGCCTAGCACTAAAACTCTCTCCCCAAACTTCTTTAAGGACAATGTATTAATGGCAAAATCTAAACCAAGGAAAAGTTCTGTGCTTGTTTAAACATAACAGGATATATTTTCTCCATTTGTTATGGACAATGGCATCTTCTTGAAGACCACATATAACAAACAGGGTGGCCAAGCACTATGTCTGTTTACATGAGAGTGGCACTCACCATGAAATCTCAACATGTGAAGGGTTCAGAGTCATGAACATGAAAACTGAAATTTAGCTAGGTAGTCTACAAACAGAACAACTCAGAGTAGTTCCTTCGCAGCACCTGACAGCACTTTGATTATGGGATCCAGATTTGAGTCTATTTGTCTTTCAATTGAATACTTTTTCCTCAAAAAATAACCAGTATTTCTGTGATTTGATTACGCTTTTAATACCTCCTTCTCTTCCATAACTTCTCTCCTTATGAAGGATACAAGATTGCCCTGGGTAGCATCCTGGGGCAACATAAGATAAACCCTTGAAACATGATGCACTTGGTAGAGGCTAGGCAGTGGAGAACTCAATTCCAGCTTTGATGAGTTTCTCCAGTTTGAAGTCTTCAAATTAGGAAAACGAACTACTCGGAAAAACCTTGGGCCAGCATTTTCTGGTTATGATGGGCCTTAAATAAAAGAAACAGCACCGGGTTTGTAGCCATCCCAAAGGTATGGACAATACCTGTACAGTGACAGTTGTGTAAACCATATGCACAAAATACAAAGTCAGAGATGGATCATTAGCTTTGTGCGCAATCCTGAAATCCAGATATCTAACTCCAGCCTCAAGTTGCTCTGTCACAGTCAATACCTGAAAGGTGAAACAGAACACAAAGACCCTGAGAGTGTGGAAGAAAGTTGTTGTTCTGTTTAGAAAGATGAAAAAAAGTGCACAGTTAGCTCTATGACATCTTTCACAGGTCTTCCATCTTTAAAACAACACTATATAGAAGCAAGTCGCAACTTTGAAGCATTTTATTCTCAAACAAGAGAGATCTCAATTTTCCTGCAGCATACACTACAGGTACAGGTTAGATTACTTTCAGACCTCTGCCTTTGTTGTGTTCTGAAAGTTAAAGATCCATTAACCAGTGCATAAATACACAATCACTCTTCACAAGACTATATGCATGAAGAAAAATTGCAGGATCAGCACCTTAGAAACACTGTATTTATTTTATTAGATCAAAGATTTTACCATGGTTGTCTCTGTGGAGCTCACTCATCTTCCACAGAAGGAAAAACAAAAATAGAAAAAAGTACTGGCTATTGTTCTCTTTCAAGACAAAGTCACTTTAAAAGTCTGAATTAACTGCATCCAGTTCTGGTTCCCTCAGCAAAAGAGGGACACCAAATTGCTGAAATGGTTCTAGAGAGGGGCCATGAAGACGATCAGAGAGCTGGAGCACCTTCCTCATAGGGGACAGGGTGTGAGAGCTGGAGCTGTTCAAAAAAAAAAGGGTTCTAGGGAGACCTTATAGCAGCCTTCCAGTACCTGAAAGGGGCCTACAAGAAAGCCAGGAAGGGCCTTTTTACAAGGGCTTGTAGTGATAGAACAAGAGTGAATGGATTGAAGCTTCAGGAGGGTAGATTTAGGCTGGATAATAGAAATTAATTCTTTACAGTAAGTGTGGTGAGACACTAGAACAGGTTGCCCAGGAAGGTCCTGGAAGCCCCCTCCCTGGCGGTATTCAAGGCCAGGTTGGATAATGCCTTGGGCAATGTGGTCCAGGAGAAGGCGTCCCTGCCTATGGCAGGAGGGTTGGAACCAGATGGATCTTTAAGGTCCCTTCCAACCCAAACCATTCTATACTCTAGGAACCTGCAGAAGTCCTAAAAACAGACATCCTCCTCTATTTCTGCTTTTCTCAGACCTCTTCTACTGGATTTGAGGACTATGAATTGGAATATGTGATAAAACTGAGTTTATAAGACAAAAATTCACAAATTATATGTATCATGCATATCAAGACTCTCTTTGCATACGAAAATATAATCAGTTTAGTCAAATGTTTAAACACTAAATGGTCTTAATTCAATCTGCTATGGACAGTGCTTAGATTTCAGAAAGCACAGACTGTCCCAGTTTAGGCCAGAAAGGATTCAGTAAAAGCCAAATCAATATGCAAAGCATTGCATCTGCATAACCACATTAGTAGCTTTAGGGCCAAGACTGAGCCTAAGACGCATAACAGGACACTCATCCTGCCTAGCTTCAATCACCTAATTTTCTGTTCTTAGGCTGGGAATTTAATTTCCTCAGGCTGTGCCTGAGCTGTAGGGTTGCAGAGGAGCATCCCCCAGGGTGCAGGTAACATGGTGGCTCAGGTCAACAGCTCCCTCTGTGCCTGCTTTGTCTCCACCAGGCTGGAGCAGCTGAAGGAGTGAACTGTGCTCACCTTCACTTGGAGCATGCCACAGGTAGGAGTGTAAGGCTGTAGGTCATGTGTATGTGACCTTTACATCCAGAAAGAGCAGCAGATGATATAACTGTTCTGAACTGCCCTTTGGATCAATTAATTTCTTTCTGTCAACTGCGTGGGAAAACTAGACAAATTAGACTAATTAGTCACCTGGGTTTGGATACTGAATTAGAGTGTGAACATTTCCCTCTCCCCAGGGCAAAATCTAAGAGGAAACCTTGGGGAGCAATGCTGTTCCATTCTGCCATCCCACACCATGCATCCAGGGGATGAATGGAAGTTACATACGCGATATCAGCCATTGCACAAGAAAGCTTTGGGCCTCTAAACAACATCCATAATAGCCAAGGCTCAATCCAGGCATTGCCTCCTAGGTGACTATAGGTGACTGTGACCTAGGTACTAGGTCACAGATTCATACAATGGTTTGGGTTGGAAGGGACCTCCAACCCAAGGTCCTCCAGTCCAACACCCCTGCAGTAAGCAGGGGCATACTCCATTAGTTCAGGCTGCCCAGAGCCCCACTGAGCCTGACCTGAAATATCTTCAAGGATGGGGCCTCAACTACCTCCCTAGGCAATCTGTTTCAGTGTTCCACTACCCACATGGTAAAGAACTTCCTAACATCCAACTTCAATCTTCTCTAATTTAAAACCATTGCCCCTCACCCTATCACTACAGGCCTTTGCAAACAGTCCCTTTCCAGCCTTCTTGTAGGCCCCCCTTCAGGTACTGGAAGGTCACTATTAGGTCTCCCTGCAGTCTTCTCCAGGTTGAACAGCCCCAGCTCCCTCAGCCTGTCTTCATAGGACAGTCATCCCAGAACCTGTTGATCCTACTATCAGGAGGCTTCCTTGGTGTCTGTTTTGGATACCAGTGGTGGAGTCACCTACTCACAAAGATAACTTGATCACCGCAGAGCTAAGGGAGGCAGAGGACTGCAGCCATGCCTCTTCCCCATCAGTGCTGGGCCACTTCCCACTCAGAAATCTGGGTTCAGACCACAAAATTACTATAATGATGTAGGAAGCTTGTTTGTCACCAACAGGGTCAACTCACTGGCCAGCAATCCACAAAAGGTATCTATATCTATCATTGGCTTAAGTCCCAAAGCAAAAAGCAGCTCAAGACAATGCACTGTACTGTCTTTCCACATCAATTCATCACTGCCATGACATATTCAGTGTCCTAGTAGTGTCTAAGACTCTAGTTCGCCAGGTCTGCTCAAAAGAACAAGTCTAGGCATAATTATTACCACTTATCAAATTATTCAGTTTTAATTCCCTAATAATGAACTACTCCTTCAATAAGAATGACAGTAAAAGGATTTTTGGTACATCTTTCATGCCAGGAAAGCGTGTTATATAGAACCATACTTTAGAGGGGCACTTTATAAGGCTATGTGGTGTCAGAACAAGGGGCAATGGTTTTAAATTAGAGTAGGGTAGATTTAGATTAGACATTAGGAAGAAGTTCTTTACTGTGAGGGTGGTGAAACACTGGAACAGGTTGCCCAGAGAAGTTGTGAATACCTCATCCCTCCAAGTGTTTAAGACCAGGCTGGATAAGGCTTTCAGTAAACGGATCTAGTAGGAAGTGTCCGTGCCCATGACAAGGAGTTGGAACAAGATGATCTTTAAGATTCCTTCCAATTCAACCCATTCTATGATTCTATACAATATTTTGCTCAAGCTCACAATGCCCAATTTTGTCTTTAACATACATTTATGATTAACAAAGAGATAAACATTAGCTTATTAATTTAACATTTTCTAAAATTAACTAAATCTTATGTGTGGGACCACAGCTTCATTCTCTAACTGTTATGGGGAAGTGAAATTTCCATTCAATAAGATTTTTGTCTCACTGATTGCTGAAATACACAGATAGGGAAAACAACTGACATCTCACATGACAGTAATGGTAATGATCATCATTTTTACTTTCTGAACAAAGAGCAAGAGAAAACCTCTTCTAGTTATAGTAATATTAAATGTTATTTATAACAACAGACATGAAAAAAAGATGATCACTTCGTAGTACCAAGTGAACAGTTTTTCTTTGTCTGTGTATCATCCCTTCCTTATGTACAGGCTTTTTGCCTCCAAAAGACGATTTGGTATGTATAGCACCTATCTCATACCCTGGTGTGCTGGGTTTGCATGAGACCGAGATGGTTCACTTCACAGTAGCTGGTATGGAGCTGTGCTTTGGACCTGTGCTGGAAACAGTGTTGGGCTATTTTAGTTACTGATGAGTAGTGACGGCAGAGTCAAGGCCTTTTCTGCTTCTCAACCCACCCCACCAGCAAGTAGGCTTAGGGTGCACAAAGACTTGGGAGGGGACACAGCTGGGACAGCTGACCTCAGCTGACCAAAAGGATATCCCATACCATATGATATCATGCTCAGTAAATACAGATAAGGGGAGAAAAAAGGGAGGGGGTGATGTTCAGAGTGATGGTGTTTTGTCTTCCTAAGTAATCATTGTGTGACGAAGCACTCCTTTCCTGGAGAAGGCTGAACAGTCACCTGCTGATGGGAAGTGGTGAATTAATTCCTTGTTTTGTTATGCTGCATGCATAGCTTTTGCTTCACCTGCTAAAATGGCTTTATCTCAACCCACAAGTTTTCACATTTTTACTCTTCTGATTCTCTCCCCCATCCCACTTGGAGGGGGGAGTGAGTGAGCAGCTGCATAGGATTTGGTTGGTCTTTGGGGTAAAACTGCAATACCCAAATACAGAGAATGCAGGTATCTGGGCAGCAGGCTATACTTTTACTGCACACAGGACAGTGTTAACACATTTGGTGCTGCAGCACACACTTCAACTTTGTCCAGGCACAATGGGAATGCTAGACAACAGTTACCTGTGTTGTAGACCACTTCATGATCATGGGGTGCACAATGCAGGGCACACATTTGTTTAATAACTTCACCAGCTTAGATTCATTGCCACTAACAGCAGAGTTTTCATCCAAGCAGTAGGTCATAGTATCATGACTGCCTGTAAATACAGAAAGAAATGCAGATAAAATGTTGTTTCTGAACTACTCAAGACCACAGGACATGGTTACATTGCATGTGCATACCTGAAATGCTACCCTACTTCCAAATCACACACTTACATTGCCTGAGAGCCTGTGTAATTATGGCATAAAAGGTGGGCTCCCCTACAGATGTTGCTCACCTAAGACTCATAAGCTTACTGTGAAATCCTTATGTAAGGAAAGCATTGAGACTTTTCAATAAAGCAATCTCCATTTAAGTTACATACCATTGTTGTCTGCCTCACACCATAATCAAGTGGTTTGTTTCAATTAGCATCTTCCATTTAAATAATTATCTTCCTGTGAAAAGTTGCATTTTTCAGGGAATAAATAGTTGAAGGTTCAATTCATCTAGACTATACCCTGTTTTCAGAGATGTCCAAACGCATCACATTATCTCTGCACAGGAAAACATGACTGAAAGGAGAAATTCGTCTTCTTTACACTTCTGACTGGACCATCTCTTAACTTGTCACTTTAAGCATTTAAATCTTAAGTATCTAGTTAAAATGCTCTCTTGAACTAAACACTCATATTCCCTTGAAAATCAATGCAAGAGGTGGGCATATGAAGGTTTCAGAGGCAAATGCAAGCCTAAGATTACATGTGATAGATTAACAAACTTCACCTTTCATGGACTTCAAAAATTACCTCTTTCCAGCACAGGGAATTACAGAGTGGCAGGCTTAAGCACCACGGCCAAGTACAGCCTGCCCAAATATTTGACTTCTTTGAAGTCTTAAGAAATCTGACACACCTCTTTCATCCTGGCTAGGTGAAACTCTGATGCAACTCACAATTTTTCCAGGACAGGCAACCAGTGAATTTCTATTCCATTTAGCTTTTTCTGTTCCGTTATTTCTTCCAATTGTCATAGAATCATAGAATGGTAAGGTTGGAAGAGACCTCAGGGATCATCTAGTTCCAACTCCCTGCCAAAGGCAGGGACACCTCCCACTAGTACAGGTTACTCAAGGGCTCATCCAACCTGGCCTTGAACACCTCCAGGGAGGGAGCAGCCACAACCTCCCTGGGCAACCTGTTCCAGTGCCTCACAACCCTCACTGGAAAGAACTTCCTCCTAAGAAGAAGTCTGTAATTGTACAAAGCATCAGTAAGTAAAGCTAACAACTCAGTGAAGTGGCTTGTTGAGATCTTTACAGAGTATCTGCAAGGAATGTGCATATCATTTTGAGTTTTAAGTCGTCTCTCACTGGTGCTAGGAACTGCCTCCTTGAATGGTCAGTTTTAGTGCTGCCAACGGCAACATTTCTGGCAGCCAAAGAAAAGCACAAGATTGTATCTGAAATAAAGAAACTTCTTTGAAACTGCCAACAATAGTTAAGTATCCTATTCAACTTTTTCACCTTTTAAAATCACATTTCTGCCTCTTTTCCTTCTTTAAACATCCACACCAAGCTCATTGCATATGGAAGATTGGTAACAAGGGCATGCAATCCAAGAATTTTGTCTTACAAGATGTAAGATTCAAACCATTGAACATCCATGGACCAAATCCAAATCTGAGAGAAGCGAACTGGCTTCCATCAAAGGGCGTTGCATCTACTGATGCCAATCGGCAAACTGATAGTAACCTTTCATTTAAGAGTCTTATTGTGATGTAAGTTACAGCACCAAAATGAAGATGAGTATATCCATGACACATCAAACATGATGCAAAGATAGTAAGGTACCACCAAATCAGGTAGGATCAGAGCTTGAAGCAACACCTCCTCAGCAGCCTCTGTGCTGAACCTGGTGCAAACACAACACTAATTATGGAGACTTGCCTATGTCTCTTCATCACACTTTCAGAATGCACCCTGCCACATTTCTTGCATGCCTTGTTGTCCTCTCTATCTGAGATAAGCTTCCACTTCCGAACTGGGTTTCCCCCCATCACTGCTCCCTCTGAAAACCTGCCAGAGCTGTCTTAACCTATTTGGTCTTGATGTGTTTTTGTTCTGCCCTGAGCTAGACTAGTTTTGTAGGTCAGCTGGACAGACACCAAGATCTTCCAACCTAACAGCCTGCAAAACTCTGTAAAAGCCTTCCAATGTTTGCCAAAATGGACTTGTCCTCAAGCCTATTTTGTGTCAGTCCTCTCTGCAAGCATATCCACATGTACAGCAAATATTCAGAGGAATAACAAGGTCATCCTTAGGAGCAGAGCCAGGAAGGCAAAGGCACACATCAGCAGGTTCTCAGCTCTCGACAATGTCCAAGTAACATTGCTCTGAAAGCTTTTTCAAGATAATGTGGTTCCTTTTCCACAAAAAGCACCACTTAGCAAGCTACTGACTTTTTGACAGATTTTTGCTAGACATGCAAAAAAAAAAAAAAAAAGGGGGGGTGTGTGTAATTTCTTCTCTTGATGGTTAAATAAGAAATGGTTTTTGGTTTGGGTTCTTTTTTGGGGTTTTGGGTTTTTTTTCTTTTTAGTAATATCTGCCCTGGGTAGTCCTCTTACACAGGCATTATCCCAAACAGAGGTCTGCTTGTTTTGATGTTAATATCAGTTTAAATTAAATATCCAAGAAGTCACCATGAATAAGTTCCCAGGTTTCAGTTTTAACTGAAATTATACACTCCATTAGTTCACATAAGGGAGAGGAGTGGTAAAAAAAAAAATAAAATCACAGTTCTTGGGAAAAAACAATTCTTGCTTTCAGTGAGTGGGGCTCTGGAGAACTCACTATCTCTAAATACACATATTTCCTAACCTACATAAAACATTTATCTACACACTGTGTTGCTTTCCACTCAAGCTACCTGTCATATCCACCAGATGTGAGAGAAAACACAGGTTAGATTTTTCTTTAGTACCATTTTCATCATGGAGGCAAAGGGAATCACTCCACTGCCTCCACACGTACCAGGAAAAACAGATTCTCCTGTAACTTCTTTAGAAAGACTGAGAAGAAAAAAAATCATCTATTCAAGAAAGCAGAGAGAAGCAATAATATGACTTAAGAAAGGCTGGCAATGCACAGGTCTAAATCAGGTACCAATGAGCTGTCCACTAGTGAAGCTTGTATTTACAGGATAAATCCAGTTTTCAAGCAGAATCATGCAGAAAAGTCACATTGTACATTAATAAAAACATGTTTTAATTACAAGTCTCCATCCTCTGTCTTTTCATACCTTCACAGCCTCTTTTAAACAAAACAAAGCAAAAATAATAAGGTAAAATGTTATTTCTCTCCTTCTGGACCCATTTTATTAAGCAGGAAATAACAAGAACAAACTAGGAAAATCTCACCATTGTCCAGATAAGTAAATGATCTGATTCTTAACACTGATCTGACAAGATGATATATAAGGACTGCAAAAAGTCCTGCTTTTTTTCCTTTCTTCAAAAACAAGCAAGCAAACAAACAAATCAACTTTTCCCTCTCCCCTCTAAAACACAAACATTACAAATTAAAGGTATTCACATGTACACATACATCATACAAACCTTCCCCCAAGTCCTTCTCCCACACACTGACCCAAATAACAAATGTAGCCATCCTGAAATGGGACAAACAGGATATTCCAATGATTAAATGAATTGCTAACAAACCAGCAGAGAACACAAGTTAATGTCTACCTGGAAGAGCTAAGTTGTAGAGCGGAATATCCCAAAGCTTCTCTGGTAATTGTGACATCCATTGGCTATTTTCACAGCACATATCAGTGGAGGTTTGCAAAGGGCCTTCCATTAGTGCCTGCTGTAGGAATTCACAGAGTGTTCTGGGAAAAAAACAAAAAAACATTCCATATGCTGTGGTTGAGTTTATGCCTTTGCACCTGTGCAGAGCTGATGCTATAAAATGTCAACCCTTCTCACAAGTAGTTGCAGCAAAATGTTAAGAGCTTCTTGGCCACAACATACACTGCTTTTGATAACATTGTCTCCCAGCACAACACCAAAGCTGGGTTCCAGCTTCAGGCTTCTAAACTGACCAACTGAAAAGAAAAAAACAGAGCCAAGACAAACATGTGCAATTTGGTTGGTATGGAGAAACAAGTATCTACGTGGGCTATTGCAACATTACGAAGAGTAATCTACCTCCAGTGTGAAAAAACATCTGTTCCCTGACCCTTTGCAGCCCTGGGAGCATGACAGTGGAACCAATGGGAGGACCAAGACACAGACTGGGTTTGTGATCTTCAGGTCCTTGAAGAACACTTACCTCGGAGCACCAAGACAGCTACCACAACAATACTTCTATGAAAAGCCTTAACAAAAATGTCAGGACATTGGATTTCAGGTCATGCTGGCTTCTGAGGTCACAGAGAACTTGCATCTTCTTATTACTCATTTTGAGAAGATCTCTTGATGTTTGTTCTTCTTACTCCTACTGAGCACATGACCACAAGGGCTACAGTTTGGCCAGGCCTTCCTGAAAACTACTCTGGAACTGTTCTTCTTAGATACAAGCCTCTCCAGGGTCTTCTGCAAAATTTGCAGTGGTCATATAGGAGTGCCAGTGGCTGAAACCCAGCTCAGAAATCATGATCATCACCAGGGCCTACTAGAGTTACCCTATTAGTTTTCATTTTATGGTCTCCTGCATGATGCAGAACATAAAGATGAGCTCTCTATCTCTGCCTTTTTTTATATTTCCTAGGATGTTCCTGAAGCTGAGGTACTGTTTTTGAGATGATAGTCTTCTTTCTTTATCACTGTTTTCAAGGCTTTAGTTATTTTTTCACAGCTATGTAGTGGGACACTTTCTCTGAGATCATTAATGTCACACCTTCCTTTTTAATCCTTTTTTAAAAATGTTGACACTTTGAATGATTAATTCTTGTCTCTCGCAGCAATAGAAGCCAGATATGTATTTGTGCAGGTTTTTGTGCTCTGTTAAACATCCTTGCTGTTCCCTAGTCCCTTATGCTGCATCTTGACACATTTATTTATGAGATTGCTTCACTCCAAAATATTCTTTGGGTTGCTGCTGGGAGGTGGTTGTTTTTTTGTAGATTTACAAGTGAGCCACACTGTTTATAAGAAGATTTTTTCCTTAAACATGGTGCCACAGTGGGGTGTTTTTATGTCAGCCACACAGAGTCAGCTGAAAGGCAACTTCAGGAATTGCATTCCTAAGTTTTACTTCCATACCGCACATAACAGATACAATCTGCTTTTATATCTGGCAGTGCACTCAGCACCACTCGCTTGCCTTGCTGCGCCTTTGGTGTGGCTTTGAATTGGTGTCTCCAGGTATGACCACCACACTAAGGTAAGAATGGGATCATGCTAGCTGAAGGAAATGCCCAGAACACCTAATGCAGTGACACAGGCTGCAAGTGTCTGGTGTGTAACCTTGAGGCTTTCCTCCTGGTGAAGAGCTGCTGCTATCTCTGAGGTTATTTATACACATGTGGAAATTGCACAAGCAGGAAAGAAGCGGTTTAAGCCTTCTCTTATTCCACTCATCTCCTTATTTTAAAAAAGATTGCTGACGAGCCTAGTGCAAAGTCAAGTGGAAAAACTCCAATGGATTATTTAGGAAAAAGGTATAAAAAAGATCGAAATCTTTGTGTCTTGCGCAAGCAAATGGTCTCTCCATGCCACATCTGGTATACTTATTGTCGGTAAAAAGTTCTTATCTCAGGCAGATCAACTCATCCATCCTCTGGATCTGCATTTTAATGAGCTTGTCTCCTGAAGACCCCTTGCTCAGACAACAGATGTCTGCAGCTACCTTGGTCCTTTTTGCTGTGTTTTGTCCTTCCTCAGACTCCCCAACTCACCACCACCACTCACCAAGAGCTCCTCTGCTCTAGTTTATCTGCTACATAGCACCAGCATGGGCAAGGGGTGCAGATGCTTTAAACAACATTGTTATTTAGTAGTTGCAGAAGTCTCCTTCCCCAACTCTAAAACTGACAGGAGTTGTAAGGATGTAACACTCCAGCCTATGGCAGCATTTGCGCAAGCCCTATACACAAACTAGAAACAACTACAAGCGTTGGTTTTCCTCTTCTCCTCGAGATCCATAATTCCCTTTTCAGAGCCTTTGGGACTGCTTCATTTCTCTGTTCCCTTCTGAAAGTAGGCATGCAGCTAGCCCCTCCAGTGAGCAGCAGGGACCCATAAGGCCCACCACCCAGCCACATGTCAGCTGATGTATATGCTCTTTTATACTGACAACACTCCCAGGATGCATCCAAGAGTGCAGCTTTACCTGCTGCCACTCTCTCCTCCCATCATGTGCTCTTACTGCTCTGCTTGGGCTAACACAGACATGGTCCCACAGCTAACATTAAAAACCTGTTTTTCTGCTATGCTAGTCCTTTACACCAGTTCACCATCAAGTCAGGTCAGTCCAATACTGACCTATACAGTGGAAGCCTCTGCAGAGGCAATAAGCCCTGCAACCGGTTTTGCCAAGCTATACAACAGACCCCTTGGTGTTACCCAGTCAAAACCCATGGGTAGCAGCTTCTCAGCCTGGCACAAGGTGCCATCAGTGCCCCAATCTCTGTGGCACTAGGACACTTCACAAGGAGCATCCTGTTGGGTCTGGGGAAAGCCAGTAGAGAGCAGAAACAGCAAGACCAAGTCATGCCATGGTCCTACAAGCACGGACACATGCAAGAGTCACATCCAACCCTCCTCTTCATTTTCTCACCTCCTGCCACAGCACTCTCAGGCAGCGACTGGGAGTGCATGGCACAAGCAGTAGCAGCACCATAGCTGTCTGCTTATCAGGTCTTGTACAGAAGTGAACCAGATTATGGCCTGATCCCCCCACTCAATGCGAAGCCCTAGAGATTCCCATCACCTCCAAACTCAGTTGCTACCTTGTGTTTGAGATACAGTTTCCTTTATATGAACCCAAAATTTATTTGTGGTAATGAAATTACAGCTATTAGTTACCACTTCTCATGACTAAATCCTAAACTTCGCAAAGGAGAACCATGTGGAAATGGCCTCACACCGCACCAGGGGATGTTTAGTTTGAAAGTTATTAAACACCAGAATAGGCTCCCCAGAGAGGTGGTTGAATTCCCACCTCCAAAGGTGTTTAAAAGATGTACAGATGTGGTGTTAAGGGACGTGGTTTAGCACTAGAATCAGTAGATAACAGCCAGACTCGATGATCTTGAAGATCTTTTCCAACCAGAATGATTCTATGATTCTATGGTTCTCCTCCCCTCTTCCAAACAGCAAGTCCACCCTACACAGATTTCCATTAACTACTCACAGCTCCTTGTTCACACAAGCTTTCTGCCCTCATCTTGAGTGATTTGCGTGCAGGCAGGAACTACACTTTGAGAACTCTACCAGAGCACAATAAACAAGCTAATAAAGCATGCAAGCGTGGAAAGTTAACAGAGATCACCATACTCTAACCTTGACACACCAAGAGTATTGGATGTTATCTCACCCAGGCTGTGCCCAAAGCATGCCTTGCACACGCAGCATGCCTTGTACACACAGCTCTGATAGCCCACATAAACACCACCCAATTATTTTTCTCTTTTTAAAATGTCTTGGATTGGAAGGGACTTCTAAATGTCATCTAGTCCAACTCTGCTGCAATAAGCAGGGACTTCTTCCACAGACCAGGCTGCTCAGAGCCCAGTGCAATCTGACCTCGAACGTTTCCAGGGATAAGGCACCTAGCACCTCTCTGGGCAGCCTGTGCCTGTGTTTAACCACTCTCACTACATTAAAAAACATTTAAAAAAAAACAAAAAACTCCTTTGTATCTAGCCTAAATACACCCTTTTTTTTTTAACCTTAAAACCATTACTCCTTGTCCTATCGCAACAGGCCCTGCTAATTCCGGCAAGGAGATACCATTACCGAAGTTATGATGAGGACATTTGCTGCAGCCGACTCCGGAGCTAACTAACGCCCCGGGAGCTGCAGGAAGCGCAGTGAGGAGCTACCCACGCCGCCCCAGACGGAGCCCGCTGCCAGCCCCCTACCCCGAGCTGAGCACCTCTCCCTGGCACCGCGCCGTTTGCCGCGCCCAACGGCTGCGCGGCCCGGCCCCGGCGCCCGCGGCCCGCTCTCGTACCCTCCGAGGAGACGCGTCTCCGTCCCGTTCTCCGTCCCTTACTTTCAACTGTTTTACTTACTCGAATGAACGATCTCGTTCCCACCCCAGCTCTTCAGCAAGACTTGGCGTCCCACACCCGGGCACAGGGTGCCCGGCCCCGCCCCGCCGAGGTCAAGTGACCGCAGGTTTGAGGGAGGTGAAGGAGGGGCGAGAGCGATGAGGAAGAAGAGGTGATGTGTTTTCTGGTGAAGAGTAGCTGCCTGAAAGGCCCAGGTGAGACACTTGGTGGACTGAAGATGTATTGCTTCGGGAGGTGCCTGCGGGGAGGGGACAGGCCAAGGAACGCCGTGGGCAATACCCATGTAATAGCACGTGGCCGTCCTTCAACTACATTAGTAATGCCAAATATTTATAAATATATATGAAGTACCTTAATTGCGTACTTTATCCAACAGAGCTCCCGTGTGTTTGGTTTGCAGAGCTAACACAGGGTTCACTGATTCTTTCCCTCTCCAGCACGCAGAGTCTCTGCTAAAATTCACTCGTGTATCATGCAGCACCTTACAGGAGTCTAAGCAAGCTCCTCAAAAAGCTTTCCTAGATGAGGAGGCAGGAGGCAAGCAAGTAAGCAAATTATGTGTAGGGACAAACACAGAAATCCTGGATGCAGTTTTGGAAGCGTTTGGAAGCATTTTGGAAGTGTTGTGCCTTCTCAGCCTTCCCAAAGTGGTTGAGGATTCACAAATTCACAGGTAGCATCAGGTTGGAAGGGACCCTCAAAGGTCATCTTATCCAAACCCCCTGTAGTGAGCAGGGATGACACCAACTAGGTCAGGCTGCCCAGGGCCCGGTAAAGTCTGATCTTGAATGTCTCCGGAGACGGGACCTCAAACATCCCTGGGCAACCTGTTCCAGTATTTTACCACTCTTAGTGTAAAGAACTTCATCCAACCTAAATCTACCCTCCTCCAGCTTAAAACTGTTGCCCCTTTTCCTATTGCTATAAGCTCTTCTGAACGGTCCTTCCCTAGCAATCCTGTAGGTCCCCTTCAGATATCGAAATGTAGGTATGTCTTTCCAAGAGCCTTTTCTTCTCTGGACAGAACGACCCGAATTCTTTCAGCTTGTCTTCACAAGAGACATGCTGCAGCCCTCTGATCATCTTTGTGGACCTCCTCTGGACCCGCTCCAGCAGGTCCATGTCTCTCTTTTGCTGGGGGCTCCAGAACTGTACACAAGCACATTAAAACACCCAGTTCCCCAAATAAGAATGATGAGCTGAAACTCCAATGGAAAGAATGGATAAACTTCCCTTTTTGCTTCCACATGACAGCATTCATAGAGGGTCACCTACAAACAGAACAGGGATCTGAGAGCTTTGGGGTCATGTCATGGTCAGGCCGTTGCAGGGCTATGCTTCTTAATTATTTGTTTTCCAGATACTCTTCTTATCACTATCTCTTTTTTTGCATGAAGCAGAGCAAAAGGAAGACCAGAACTTACTCTGCCAACAACAGTGGCCAAACCAGGTTAACATTCAGCTAATTGAGCCATCCCCATTGGTGAATCCCAGGATGGCAGGGATGCCTGGGCTTCAGCCTTGTGCCACAGTTCAGACTGCTGTTTATGCATCCACTCTAACAGAGCATCACAAAACTAGCTGGAATCAGAAGCAGAATAGACATGCAGCAGGTAGTAAAGTGAGGCACAAAAAGGACAAAATGCCAAAAAGGATGAAGTAGAGCAAAGAAGACGAAAGAAAAGATGCTCTCTAAAGGCTGTATGATTATGCATCGCTATAATAGAAAGTAGCTGGGAACAGTTATGGAGAGGTATTGCCGTACTCTCCATGGTATGAAATAGATGGGCAAATATTTCAAATGGGAAAAGTAAGGAGGAAAAATCAGACAAAGCAAATTTAAATTTCTTATTTACTGAGACAATTAAGACTATAGAAGTATAAACAAAGCAGCAGTTGAGCAGGCTCCAGATACTGCCATGACAAATACAGTACAGCCAGACATGTTTTCAGTCTTGTAAAGCAAATGTGTGAAGTTGTTGTGACTAGCAAGGAAAGCATGACTCTGGAAAAGAAAATGTAAGAGCTGGGTTTGTATGGATTTGAAATGAATAACAGAAAAAATCAAAAAGAACATGAAACTAAAATCCCAAAACGTATAATTCTGAAAGTATTGCAACAGAATTTTACGCTGTAGAAAAGTGAAGTATCTGCTGACTGATGGGAAGCTCATCTTGCTGATCTCGCCTCAATAGAAATCACCAGAAAATCTCAATTCCTTCCCACCCTTTGGGTGTCAGTTCTTCATTTGCAGTGGAATTACTAGACATGTCAACAGAGCTGCTCTTATTTTGTTCCCAAGTTTGCAATCTCTCCAGAGGAATATAGGAAGCCCATAAAATGAAGAATGACAGGAAATTAATCAGCAAGCAATTAGGTGCTAATTAATCATGTCTCTTGAAGAGAGGTCAGGGCAAGGAGAACTTTCGGCAATATTTGCAGGAAAATATAATTATAAGCAGATGTCAAGATGAGGAAGTGGGTGGCTGAAAAAGCCCAAGATTTTTCAACCCTCCTCATGAAATAAATATCTGCATTAAAAAGACTGAGTGCAGGGTTCAAAAGAGCTGGACAAAGAAGAACTTGCCCAGAAGGAGCTTACCAAGGTTTTAAGTATTCAGTACTGAAAAGGTTTGAGGCTGGTACCATCCAAGAGAGCCAAAACAGGCAGATATAGAAGCTTCAGTGTGGACATTGGTGAAAACAATTTATAGCTACAAATCAGAGGGAAAATTTCTCACAGTGACAGCTGAGCTTCATACATTCAAACAGCTTTAGCTTAGCAAAGTATACCACACTCAGTCTGAGAAAAACCAGATTTTTTGTCAAATGTATTAGAGATTTTTTTTTTTCAATTGGTTACAATATGTGGGATGTTCCATGTTGCATCCCAGGTTTTTTATTTTCAGGCATGCCACATCTTTATGTTGTAACATACATTTAAACAATCTTAACGTATTCCCTGGATTTAAGGTGTTTGTTCTAGGCGTGTTTGCAACACACTGGCAATGTGTGCGTTTGCCTCTGCCCTGACTTACTGATAAGTCCTCTCAACTCTCACCTAATTTCTGTCTTTGGGAACAAACAGGCAGCTTTATATTCCTGAGAGGAGGTTGTATATCTAGCGGCACCAGCCATGACGGCTTCTAAGAGCAGAGAGATTGGCAGTGAGGCAGCCTGCAGCACCCCGAAGGTTACCCTGGGCAATAAAATGATCTGGGAAATAAAACAGCCCTGACCTGCTGAGAGCTGGTTTTTTGTTCCCTGTGGGGGGTTACTGAACCACAGTGTCTACTCCAAGCTTTCAGTGCTGTCAGCAAGTCTCAGTGAGAGCACAGGAACAGTCTGGAGCCCTCCATTTCACCCAATCCCAATGCTTAGGGCTGCCTGCCTCTGATGACCTGACACCAGCCAGCAGGAAACCTTAGGCAAGGTTCAGGTGGGATTTAAGTTGGCCTAACACATTGCAGCATGCTGATGCTGTCAGGAAGAAACAGAGCTAGATTATTTGCAACAGGCAAATTCCATGATAAAATTCAGTGGCTGATAAAAATGGTTAGACGTGGAGTACAACATTGTTCCCTTCATGTGATGGCTTCTCAGGAGCCAGGGCTGCATGAGGTTGGGGGCGGGGGGGGGTGTTAATCGAAGTTTTGCAAGGTGTGAGAAATGTTTTGACTGATTTTAAAATAATGAAGTAGAAGAAATAGTATACTTTTATTAGCAAAATGTTTAATTGAATTTTTTTAAAACAAAAAAATAATGGAGGGGAAGGTCTTCAGATTCCTCCTATCTGATCCAGTCTCACCATAAAAACATCACATGAGACTTCAGTGTGTTTGGAGCAAGGTCTATGCAAAACAATCTTCCTCTTCAACAGAAGCAAATAAGATTGTAATTTCAACTTAAGTACACAGCTGTTGACAAGAAGGGTTAAAATGCTCTTAAAAATATTTAGCAGATCTTATTTCATGTCTGGCACCAGTAGTGTTTAAAACAAGATATTAAAAGCCCTTCCAAGAGGCATGGGAGAATGGCTCATAATGTCCTACTAAAAGTAGAAGCTTAAAGGAGAAATAAACAAACCTCTCTCCTCAAACAGAACATCTGAGAATACACAAGCAAGAAGAGAACCAGGCTTTGTTGCCAGAACCCATTCCAACTGAGGGAGAAACTCATGAGACACAAAAAATCAATGCATTTTTGTCCACTAAAAAGGATTTTCAAGTATAGGGAGGAGTTCCTCCTCTCATTCCTTCCTTTGCTCTCTTGGCTTATTATCTAGACCTTCAAAATTGCTTGAACAAGGTAAATTCCTGAGCTGTTTTCTCTCCACATTCCACATTCTTCACATGATTATTCTCCCTTTTTTTTTTTTTCCTTTTCCCCCCCCCCCGCCGCTAGCTGGAACAGATCAGAAACAAAGTCCTCTACTCTGATGTCCCGATCCCTGGAGAAGCTGGAAAGACAATGCAGACCAAGACCTTTCACCCAAGAAGGAATCTCTCAGTGCAGCACCAGAGGGAGCAGCCTGTACAGGAGTGGGGCTCCAGCACTACCCTGGGAAAGGCAGGACCATCGACACTGTGTCCTGCCCCTGTGCGGCTCCTACCGTGTTGACAGGCTGTAGACAGGAGGAAGAAAGGCTCTTTAAAGATAAAACCACGGTGAAGCTGGCAGCGCAGGTCTTATGTTCCCCAGCAGCCATGAACAACATCCCACCTTCTTCCTGGAATCAGTATGAAAAGCAGGCATCTTGGGTCCTCAGGGACAAATTTCTGGTACCTTTAACACTGGGCAAAGGCTGAAGCTGGGAGTACATGAATCTTTAAGCCATCCGTAAATTAACTCCTTGCACTCAGAATGGATCATTGGGGAATAACCGTGAATACTCTTTTAAAGTCAGTGGGTTCTTTTCCTGCTATACAGTACTTATTTGAAATACCAAGACAGTCTGCCATGGAGCAAGACCTTTTAAGGGCCACACTTCAGCACAAAGATGACTCCCAAGCTGACACAGCTAGGATAAACATGGTCCTCAGTAGAGAACCAGCCCTATTCCATGCCCTGAAAAGCTGTACCTGTCACAGTTTCATAGTCTTGGTGCTTCTATTTGCTCTCTGCATGCATTCCATATGTACTTGGTCACATGAGTAAAAGCATACAAGGAAACATGTGCTGGTCTGACCTGCAATGACCAGCCATAGAGGTTCATCTTCCAACACAATTTCACACTGAAGAGAGTACAAGTGATCCATGGCAGAGACTTCAGGTGCAGGACTGGTAGCTGCTTAGCTCAAAATGTCAGTCTGGGTCAAACCTTCCTAATATTAAAGAAAAAATCTACAATACCAAAAATTAGTTTCCAAAGCAGTCAGATGACCTAAGTACTTAATCTCTTATTATGTTTATTTATTTTATTACAGAGCAACAAAGCACCATGGTGACCTCCCACACTACCACAGGACAATAATTGATAGCATAGTCACTTATAAACTACTCAATTTATTGTTACTGGGCATTTTTTTGTTCTATCAACATGGCCTAAAATACACCATCCATAGTGGATTGTTTTCCACCACTACTTGTATCAGGAATGTGGAGCTGAGAAGCTGCACAAGATTCACAAGGGCTGTAGATACTGGGGCAGTCTCACTCCTGCACTCCTGCTCAGGGTAGCAATTCTGCTGGAAGTGTAGTTAAAAACATTCCAATTAATATTTCACACCTGAAGACCAAGTCTATGTTATGTTTTATTTTGCTTGAACTAACCCATCTATATCCAGATATACATTCAATAAGGTCCTTCTTCCTCAGAGTTTTTAAGAATAATGTAGTAAGTACCCTTCAAGTTTTTATTTTGCCATTTCTTGTTAGGCCATGTTGCTACAGCTGTTGGGCATGACATACAGACTGCAATGCTATTTGGCCAGAAAAGCACATTTGCCAAGCCATAAAATACAATGTTAACAAGCCATCTTTTATTGCAAGCAATGCTAAAAAGTGACCTCTGTGCTCTGGAAGCTCAGCAGCTATCTGAAAGACTGTTTGAGGAAGAAGATGCAAGCAGATAGAGATGCTGCTCTAGCAGTCACCAAGTCCAACCTGACTTATTAGTTTCCTCTCATAAGTCGATTTTCCACAGCAGTTTTATTTCAGTTGGACTCAAGACTCACTAAGGCTTTTCTAACCACCCCCTGCCCTATCAGGAAGATAATCCACTACCCTCTACAAATGAATCAAATATTACACAAGACTTAAGTCTGACGACTATCTGGTTTGACAATTGGCTTTTCCATGGATTAGGATGTTCCTGACTGTCAGGTTCTGCTGTGAAAACAGAGTTGTTTTTTTTTCTTACAGTTAGGTACCTTCCTATCTATTTTACCTGCAATGCTAAGTTAATAGCAATTAAGCACAGTGATAAAACTCACAGGAACATATAAACGCATTTATTACAGCACACTTATCAGAACTACAGGGAGCTCAGACATTTGTGGGAAGTTGAAATGCAAGTTTTTCCTGTTCTCTGGTTACAAGTGAAGAATAGGATGGCACACCCACTGTTCATCATTCCACTTATTCTATTTTTATCTGAATATCTGTGTTATTGAGATTAGATAATTTCATTCAGTTTGTGAGCATGATGAAAACCATCAGCTACAGATTCAGACATTGCTATAAATGTATTTGAAATATTTCCAACCCTGGAACAATCCTTGGGTCTTCTGAAGTAGAGAAAACTTTGTATTAGGCTGCAAGACCCTTGTTTTCAGTCTCATCTCCATACCAAAAGGAAGATCACATAAGTCCCAGGAGTCAGACTGCCTGGAAAGGAGATTAACACAAACAGGAAACAGAACTTGGCAACTAGGTTTTTTCGTTTCTTTTTGGGTTGGGCAGTTGTTACAGAAATGAGATTTATGCAATTGCTTTATCTTGTACTGTCTTTCTTCATATTTTCTTAGCTCCGGTGCTTTTTAAACCACAAGCTGAGTTCAACAAAAATTATATAAGAATTTTTCCATAAAATTATGGAGAAAAGCCTTGGTAACCTGATTAATATGCCTGAGGGGTCTGAGCCAAATACAGAGAAGTGGGCACTGCTGGTCTCCTGTGGAGGTCACACAGTAAGACCAAGAGGGCAGGAAGTTCAAGGAGGTTTATTTTCTCTTTTTTTTCCTCTCTGCTATAGCTGAAGGTGGCTGATCACCTTGCAGATGGCTGTACACTGTAGGGGGTGCTTGCTGCTGCTGAGACCCTGTCTAGAAAGAGGTTCCGGCAATTCAGCTTTAAACACCGTGTAGGCCTTTACAGTCATCTCCTTCAGAAATGCCCGGTTTTGGCAGGAGACTAGTCTGGAGATCAGTTCTAAGGGCCTCTATGATTCTGTGGCCGCAATTCAGACCAGGAAACAGGACCAGACATGATGGTTTGGGAGTTACCTGCCCGCCCCCCACCCCCCCCCGCCCCCAAATCAAGTCACCCAGACTAGACTCAGACAGCTGGAAGTTAAGGAATGAAGCTATTATTTACAGCTTACCACAATTTACATTTGTGTATATACACAATATACACAAATATTTACAGTTATATACAAGGTAAAAGTAATACAGAAACACAAAATCCCTCCTGGAACAGCCAGACTGCCAGGAGGCTTCCAACCCAAATCTCCCCCCCTCTTCCCCCTCTTTCCCTCCCTTCAGAAATAACCGGATCAATCCTCATATATCTCATGTGATAAATCTGGAGAGATCTGAGGTGAGACGTCAAAAAAGACAACGAGAAGGTTAGAGGAAAAAAGGGTTAGGTCGGATTGGAGTCAAGGCAGATAGCACCACACAGACTGCTAGAGAAAAGGAGAAGTGAGAACTGAGAAGTGTGTGAGAAGTGAGTGTCTTATCTGTATTTTGACTAGTTGCATTTGTCACTGGAAGAATGAGTGATATAGGTGACTGTTGTTTTTTTTCTTTCTTGTCACAGCTAAGGATTTCATTTCTCTCAGTAAAATATTCCAATTAGCCTCAAAACAGCACACCAGATAAACAGAGAATTTAAAAGGTGAGTAACACAGTTGAAGGCAAACAGTCCTAGCCTTGCCAGACTAGGCTTTGTCAATTTAGGTTCTTTTTAACCAGTGTGGAATATGGAGCCACACCATTTGTAGACCTGTGTCTCCTCCCACTATAGCTTCTCTTCCCACCAGTTCTTGAATACAAGCTAACTTCCTTCTAAAGTCGAGAGAGAAAGTAACGCATCTAGCATGCCATTCATTTAATCCATTTCAGATTGGCTCAGAGACATACTGCTACCAAAGTTTTCCAACTGGTTTCCACCCCCTGGAAGCCCTTCCTGAGGGCACCACGTTACTAGTAAAGACTCACATTATTACAGGTGCTCTTACTTCTTCAGCAGAATAGCCATGATCTCTAACCTCACTTCTTACTGCTTGTTCCTTTCCATTTTATTGCTAATCATCTCAGCAAGGAAACTGAATCATCTTTCAACATGTCTGCTTTCCTTAGTGCGGTCAACCAAGGGATGGAAAAATCTTTGCCTCATCCACATATGACTGATTCTTTCTAAATCTGCTTTCTCCCACTGGTTCATGTGATCTACAGGAACTGTACATACAGCTTGGACACAGCTGTTTTTCAGATCTGGAGATGAGAACCACAGTAGGGTTGTGTTCCAGATCCACATGAAAGTGGATCAAGACATGTATCAGAGAACCACAGAATCAATCAGGTTGAGAAAGGCCTTCATGATCATCAAGTCCAGCCTATCACCCAGTATTACCTAATCAACTAAGTCATGGCACCAAGCACCACATTCAGTCTCTTTTTAAACGCTTCCAGGGACAGGGACTTCACTGCCTCCCTGGTCAGCCCATTCCAAGACCAAGTTACTCTGTGAAGAACTTCTCCCTAACATCCATCCTAAACCTCTTCTGGCTCAGGTTGAGACTGTGTCCTCCCATTCCCCTGTGCTTCTCATTTCTGTGTAAGGAGATTGAGCAGATCCCTTAACTAAAACAACGAGGAGAGAAAAGAGCCTGTACTTCAGGACAGAGGCAGCCAAAGACATGAAAAGTTTTTTGCTCATGATAGGAAGTATGATAAATTTTAAATAGTCATCCATGATGGCTCACAGTGGTGCTGTAAGGCAGGCAGGAAAACAAGTCCAGAAGATACCACCATGCCAGACTGGAGCAAAGACAAAAGCTGATATTTGGAGAGCAAGTAGACAGCTAAAAACGAAGCATGGTTCTGCTGACTTTTCATTTGTATTTTACCCACCAAGTGGACCACTAGTGCGGGAAAGTACTGGTGCCATGTTTCTGGTAATGCAGCTTGAAAGCAGGTTGTGGCATCATTGCTATTACATTAAAGCTATGGCGTCAGTTTAGGGATGAGCAAAGGGGAAAAACTATGGTCCTAAAAGGTTGGGGGATTTTGTTGGTTTGTTTTTAAAAAAAAAAAAAAACCAACACAAAAAACCCAAAAAAGTAAATCCATAAGGCATCAAAATTTGCGAAGCATTCTCACTGTTCACCAAGCAGTCCTGAGCTTACTCTTTTTCAAACTTAAAGTGAGTGCAAAATCCCTCACATGATTTCAAGAAAGCAGATGTTGACACAAGGCTGAGAAATGCAAGTCCCTCTGCTCTTAGAGTCTCAAGTTGCTTTGCCCTCAGAGTTCAGGAGAGGGTAATTTTAGAGAAAATGAAAGATACAGCTGAGCAAGC
>VWYK01055539.1:0-26724 GCA_013399775.1 Semnornis frantzii
TGATCTAGTTGCAGGTGTCCTTGTTGACTCCAGCCCGGGTGGACAAGATGAGCTTTGAGGGCTCCTTTCAACCCATAGAATCATAGAATGGTTTAGGTTGGAAGGGACCACAAAGATCATCTAGTTCCAACCCCCTGCCATAGGCTGGGACACTTCCTACTAGAATAGGTCACTCAAGGCCTCATCCAACCTAGCCTTGAACACCTCCAGGGAGGGAGCATCTGCAACCTCCCTGGGTAACCTGTTTCTGTTCCAGTGTTTCACCACCCTCACTGTAAAGAACTTCTTCCTAATGTCCAACCTAAAATTTCCTCTGCTCCAGTTTCAAACCGTTGCCCCAATCCAATCTGTGTATCTGTGAGTGATTAGAATAGAAACTGTGTAGACTGTAGGATTTGAGACAGCCAGACATGCCTTTGAGTAAGCTGTTCATAGAATCATTGCATGGAAGGGACCTTAAAGATCATCTTAGTTCCATCTATGTACTTCTATTGAGTTTCAGCAGTATAAATTCTGACCTTCAGCTATAGCTGATTATTGAGGTGTTCTCTCAGCAGAGCATCAGGAAAGGTTACACTTAGGAGCTGTGTTCTCCACCTTTGAATGAACCCTTCAGTAGTTTTCTTCTTAAGTTCAGTAAAGCAGCAGGGGGATGCTGCTGGTGCTTGCTCTGAATTTTCAAGTTTGTGGATTTAATTTCTAGAGTTTTCTTATATATTTAGGGGTTTTACATATCTAGTTTTTTGCAGAGTTTCTCTTCTGTGAGGCCAGACACAGGGTTTGGGTTGCTTAGCATGAAGAAGACACTCCAGGGAGACCTTCTGGTGGCCTTTCTGTGCTTAAAGGGACCAATCAGAAAGATGAAGACAGACCTGAACAGGGCTTGTTGTGACAGGACAAGGGGTGATGATTTGAACTGAAAGAGGGAGATTGAGANGAACCATTGCAGGTCAGGTTGTTTGGGACACTGAGAGGTATTGGAACGAGCTACCCAGGAAGGTGGTGGAGTCACCATCCCTGGAGCTGTTCAAAAAACACTTAGATGTGGCACTTTGGGACATGGTTTAGCAGGCGTGGTGGTGTTGGGTTGATGATTGGACTTGATTATAGAATCACAGAATGCACTGGCTTGGGAGGGACATTTCAAGGCCATCTAGTCCTACCCCTTTGCAGTAAGCAGGGACATCTTCAACTAGATGAGGTTTCCTAGAGCCCATCAAGCCTGACCTTGAACATTTCCAGGAATGGAACCTCTCGCACTTCCCTGGACAACCTGTTCCACCACCCTCATTGTGAAGAACTTCTTCCTAATGTCCAATCTAAATCTTGGAGGTCTTTTCCTCTCTGATTCTATTCTTATCATCACTTCAATGAGCTCACAATTTCCACTTACTGATGCTTTGTGCAGACAATGCAGGAGAGCATTGTGCCCAGAAATGTTTGCAAATATAAACCAGAGTTTTCTTTTAATGTCCAAAGTCATGTGCTGCAAAATTGCTTTCCATCTATGGAGACTGATTCTGTATCCTCCCCCTGGGCAGCCCAGCATTTCCTGTCTCCAGTGTTTTGATTGCTTTTCAAACAACATTTGAAAGGAAAGGAAGTCAAATCCTATTTTTAAATGCCATGTCATAGAATTGTTTGGGTTGGAAAAACCCTCTAAAATCGACTCCAATCATCAACCCAACAGCACCATGGCCATAAAACCATGTCCCAAAGTCCACACATTTCTTGTACACGTCCAAGGATGGTGACTCCACCACCTCCTTGGGCAACCTGTTCCAATTCCTGCCCGCTCTGTCCATTATTGCTGTCAGCTTTAGGCGTGAAGAGGCTGAAGCTGCAGCTGAGGTGGGTGTGTGTTTGCTCTTACAAGCACAAACATCCAAAAGCCCATTTCAGTTTTAAGGGATTTTAATTGCTTCCCCCAAAATCTAATAAACTAAAAGTTGGTCTTGTCATTCACCTAATGGAAGGAGCTGATAAAAAGATAGGGGTGGTGGGCTTCACTCTTGGGGCTTTCCCTTCGTCCTGGGTTTACTTTGGCGTGCTGCCTCATCTGTATTTTACACTTCTTTACATCTCGTACGCCGCTGTATGACAAATACTTGTCAAACAAAACCCCAGCAGATTTATAACCCCTTCACTTGAAATGAGCCCTTTCCTGCCAAAACTTTATGACTTCATTTTCTTTCATAGTTTTCCACTCTGTTGGTTCAAACAGAGGAACCCAGCCTCAGGTCAGACAGAGGTCATTTCACTTTCATTACTAAAATATAATTTACAATATGCCAGACCTAAACAAGTTTTAGCCTAAAGGATTTGTGTAATATAAACCATCTGCTCCTTCAACAATATAGCTAATTTCCTGCCATCACCCTACAGTCTACTGCCTGCCTGCTTAAATGGCTTTATTATTATTGTTGTTGTTATTATTATTTTTAATGTGGTATTTGTCTAAGAGTCGTAAGTGGTCAATGCAATTAGAATTCGTTTACTCAAAAATGTCCTTTTTCAATGACTGTTTTTAGTTGTCTGTTCTTTTCCTCTGTTGGCACTCCTAAGGTGTGTTATTTCAGGAATGCAGATGTTGATGTTTACACTAATCTACAAAAGATAGATCCCAAACTCATTAGCCTTAAGTTACTACCTGTGGCTACACTGAGGACCTTAAATGAGGGGGTTGGTGTAGGTGTAACAATCTCATGTGGAAGTTAATGTTTGAAAAAAAATGCAACTTACTTATGGCTGAAGAGTGAATAACAGTTAGACTTAACGATCTTAAAGATCTCTTCCAGCCAAAATTATTCTGTGATGAAGAGAGGAAGCTACAACTCTAAGAAAGGAGGGTGGAGTGAGGTGGATGTCCGTTTCTTCTCTCATGTGACTAGTGACAGGACAAGAGGAAATGGCCTCAAGTTGCACCAGGAGAGGTTTAGGTTGGAGATTACGAAAAATTCCTTTGCTGAAGGAGTGGTCAGGCATTGGAACAGGTTGCCCAGGAAGGTTGTGGATGCCCTCCCCTTGGAAGTGTTCAAAGCCAGGTTGGATGGGGCCTTGATCAAGCTCATTAAGTGGAAGGTGTCCCAGCCCATGTCAGGGGGATTGGAACTAGATGACCTTTAAGGTCTCTTCCAACCCAAACCATCCTATAATTCTGTGTTTCAGGACAGAACACTCAAACCATCCTATGATATTGTGTTTCAAGACAGAACACTCAGTCAAGTGTGAGCAGAAATAGTCTCTACCATACACTAAAGGGTTAACAGCAAATTTGAGGAAGAACTGGCTACAAAGATGTAGGGGTTTTGTTATTCATTTTTTTTCTGCTAAAACTTTAGGCCGTGGCCCAGAAAACACTTCAACATATCCTTGTTTAAAGTATTTGAATTGCCTCAATTCCTGAAATTAGTCAGATTCAATTTTGAGTCTATAAATGCCGAAGTATATAAATGCCTGTGCTGAAATGCTGGTGCTTCCTGCATGTGTTTAGCTCTAACACTTACTTCTTGTGTCTGACTTTGTGCAGAATTACCTTCTACTTACAAAAAGTAATTCTGAATTTTTATTTGAAGCTTAGTGCACAGGAATTAGGCAACACTCAGCCCAGAGCTTTGCTGATGTTGGGGTCCTGTCCTGGGTGTGCCTGGCCTGGGGCTGATGCCATTGCACCGATGTTTGCATCTCCATGGGCTGAGCAGCATCATTGCCAAGTGGGTCTGTGTTACAGGTATTGCTGGGTCAGTCTACGTGGCTTTCAGACATCACAAAATGACAGAGTGGTAGAGGCTGGAAGTGACCTCTGGAGATCAACCAGTCCAATCCCCGTGTTAGAGCAGGGGCACCCACAGCAGCTTGCCCAGCAACACAGTGTCCTGGAGCATTTGGAATCTCTCCAGAAGAGGAGACTCCACAACCTCTTTGGGCAGCCTGCTTCAGGGCTCCAGCACCCTCACACTCAAGAATTTTCTTGTCCTGTTCAGATGGAACCTCCTGGGTTCCAGTCTGTGCCCGTTGTCCTGTCACTGGGGACCACTGGGAAGATGCTCAACAGTCTTCACATCTCTCAGTCTGGGTGAAAAGATTTTTTACTTAAAAACCTGTTTTCAGTCCAGTTTTTCTTATATTTTTGCTGTTGTGTCTTTACCAGAGCAAGGCAAAGGAACTACCTCTGTCTGCTGTTCGTTTCATGGAAGAACTGGGTGAATGTGCCTTCGGCAAGATCTACAAAGGCCATCTCTACCTTCCAGGCATGGATCACGCTCAGCTTGTGGCTATCAAGACACTAAAAGACTTTAACAACCCCCAGCAGTGGGCAGAGTTCCAGCAAGAAGCATCTCTCATGGCCGAGCTCCATCACCCTAACATTGTTTGCCTCTTAGGCGTTGTCACTCAGGAGCAGCCCATCTGCATGCTTTTCGAGTACATGAACCAAGGGGACCTCCATGAGTTCCTCATTATGAGGTCACCCCATTCAGATGTGGGATGCAGCAGTGATGAGGATGGGACTGTAAAATCCAGCCTGGACCACGGGGATTTCCTGCATATTGCCGTGCAGATCGCAGCAGGGATGGAGTACTTATCCAGCCATTTTTTTGTCCATAAAGACCTCGCCGCTCGGAACATTTTAATTGGAGAGCAGCTTCATGTGAAAATTTCAGACCTTGGGCTCTCAAGAGAAATCTACTCAGCTGATTACTACAGAGTCCAGAACAAGTCCCTCTTGCCAATCCGCTGGATGCCACCCGAAGCCATCATGTACGGCAAGTTCTCTTCTGATTCTGATATTTGGTCATTTGGAGTTGTTCTCTGGGAAATATTCAGCTTTGGACTCCAACCCTATTATGGATTTAGTAACCAAGAAGTCATAGAGATGATCAGGAAAAGGCAGCTGCTGCCGTGCTCTGAAGACTGTCCTCCCAGAATGTACAGCCTGATGACAGAGTGCTGGCATGATCTGCCATCCCGGAGGCCACGGTTTAAGGAAATCCATGCCAGGCTGCGCTCCTGGGAGGGCCTTTCAAGTCACACAAGTTCTACTACCCCCTCCGGTGGGAACGCCACCACTCAAACGACTTCCCTCAGTGCAAGCCCAGTGAGCAACCTCAGTAACCCCAGATACCCCAACTACATGTTTCCAGCACAAGGTATACCGCAAGGCCAGATCGCCGGCTTCATCGGGCCTCCCATAGCTCAGAACCAGCGGTACATCCCCATCAACGGGTACCCCATTCCGCCAGGATACGCTGCCTTCCCGGCTGCCCACTATCAACCTCAAGCTCCACCTCGGGTCATCCAACACTGTCCTCCTCCAAAGAGTCGTTCTCCCAGCAGTGCCAGCGGGTCAACCAGCACAGGCCACGTCACTAGTTTGCCATCTTCGGGATCCAACCAGGAAGCAAATATTCCTTTGCTATCTCATATGGCAATTCCTAGTCACCCGGCGGGAATTGGTATTACAGTTTTTGGAAATAAAACTCAAAAACCATACAAAATTGACTCGAAGCAATCTTCCCTACTAGGGGACTCCAGCATCCATGGACCCAACGACTCTATGATTTCTGCCGAATTGTAAATAAGCGAGGCCTTTGTAAATATAACTATTTACAACATGAACTAGGAAGGGGCAGGAAAGATTTTTATTCAAATATTTTATTAAAGATTGCTTCTGGTTGTTTAACAGACACTGCAGCCAAATATCTTCTGTGAAGTTTCACTGCTTACCAGGATGAGCAGACTCAACCAGACAGAGATCGTTGTGGTAGGAATACTCCGTGTCGTCAACGGATGCCTTTGTTCAAGTGCCACCAACAAAGTCAAAAAGGGGGAAGAGGGATTTTTTTTTTTTTTTTAAATAAAACCATTTTATCATACGCTTTTTCACAGCTTTTTAGACCTCTGGTGTGGTTTAAATCACAGGAACTTTTTGATACTGAAAGCATATTTTAATATTTGTCTCTTTTTTTAGGAGATGCCAATGCTCGGAGGTCTGCTGGGTGTGCAATTTCGGTTCCGAGAGCTAGTTAAAGTATTTGTAAATGTTGCAACCAAGGCTTACATTTCAAATATGTGATCTGAGAGCTGAATAATTTCCTTCAGGTATGATTTGGGTCTTTTGTCAAGTTGGGAGTCTGAGTTCAGAGTCAGACCACACGAAGAAAAGGAAGTCATTTAGATGACAGCGCAATAACTTGAGTTCTCAACTTGCAGTCTGCAGGCATCATCTGCCGTTGGCTGTAAGACGGTGGCTGGGGTTCTAAGAAATTGCCTTAAAAAGGGAATGAAATTAAAACATTTTAATTTCAGAACCTGAATCAACTCACTCAAAATTTCATACTCTAGTAGTTCAAGCAGAAATCTTATATCCTTTTGTTGCTATGCAACGGTGTACTGGAAAGGCTCCAAACCACAATTTTATATATGACAATCAGAATTTCTTCTTTCTTTTTTTTTTTTTTTTCTTTTCCCCAAGAAAATATTTATTGTTTCAGATCAATGTGTAATTTCAGTGACTGTGACTCCAGGAACCCTGAGGGGGGAAGAAAAAAAAAAAAAAAAAGAGAAACTCACATTCCATCAGGCAGCAAATCCATCGATGGCAGTTTTGTCTGTCACTTCGAATAATGTGAAGGGGTGTGAACTTTCACCTTAGAAAAGATGACCTTCGTGTCTTTGCCAACAACAAAAAAAATCATTCAGGTCTAAGCACCCAAGATTAGTCATTTAAAACCACTTTAATGAGTCACTAAAGTGCTGTGTACTTTCCAGTTTTCCACAGACTCTTTATTTTTTGTTGGTATTAAGTAGTGGGGTTTTTTGTACCCAGAACAAACCCAACCTTTTTTTTGCTCAGTCGACAATGGTGTATGATAGGACTCTTATTTTTATCTCTTTTGCACAAAAGCGTGATAATGTTTTGTACAGCAGAAGTGAAAAATAACATCTCTGCCTTCTATATCTTGGTCTGTTTCTATTTTTAATCTGATGTAGATGTTCTTGAAATATATTATGGTGATACTCAGCCACTACCTTATCCAAATAGTTTTGTTTGTCACTGCATGCGTTTAATCACTGTATTACTTGATGATTGAGTTATTAATTATGGGCATTTCAATTAGGCAAGCATGAAAATGTAATAACAAAGGCTATTTTATAATTAAGATATGTGCATTTTTTTGTATTTCACGTGCCAGAGATGATATTAAACACTGATTATTTTATGCTGCTGTTCATTAAAACATTGTTTTACCATAAACACATCAGGGTTTCCTCCCTCTCGGTGTAATTTTTAACAGAGAGCTAAATCTGCTGGCTCAGAGCCTACTGAAGCCTTCCTGTGAATGGGACATGAGAGTTTGGCAACTGGTAGTTACAGAGAGTACTCAGGGGTACAATACAGAGGCTTAAATGAGTGTTTGGCTGTGCAAATATTTGCAGAGCACACAGGAGCAGCAGGATGGTGGAACTGTCTGGGGGAATGGTATGGTCCTTTTCTGTGCTCTCATTGGTGCTGTTTAGTTCTCCGCCAAGGGCCAGCAGTGCCCTTAGAATCAGAGAATGATAGGAGTTGGAATGGACCTCTGAAGAGCACCCAGTCCAACTCTCCTGCCAAAGCAGGGTCACCTAGGTAAGGTCACACAGGAAAGCATCTAGATGCTTGCTTTCTGTTCCCTTGCTCCAGTTTGATGTCCTGTTGCATCATGTGACCTGTTTTGGGATGTTGTACTGCTGCAGCATAGAATCATAGGATTGTTTGAGCTGGAAAAGACCTCTGAGATCATCGAGTCCGACCAGCAACCTAACACCACCATGGCCATTAAACTTTGTCCCATCTGGAGCTATCAAGCTCCCTCTACATCACGTTGGCATGAGACTACTCTTGCAGGTAAGAGCAATCAGTAATTTTATAGTAAGGACTTGGGTGACTTCTGAGATACTTTATGGACCTGTGTTGTCTGCTTCCACGTGGACTGAATTTACATCTGAATCAGTAATGGACATGTGTTACATGTCAGCTAAAATTTAGTTTTGAGTGAAGATTCAGGCAATAATTACATTTTAATTACTTCTGTGAAGATGCTGAGGGGCCTAAAGCATCTCTGTGAAGAGGAAAGGCTGAGAGACATAGAGCTGTTTAGCCTGAAAAAGAGCAGCCTGAGAAAGGATCTGATCAATGCTCAGCAAGATCTAAGGGGCGGGGACAAGAGGATAGGGACAGGAGGATAGGGACAGACTCTTCTCAGTGGTGCTCAGCAACAGGACAATGGGCAGTGGACACAAACTGGAACCCAGGAGGTTACATTTTAACAGGAGAACCTTCTTTGTTGTGAGGGTGCTGGAACCCTGGAGCAGGCTGCCCGAAGAGGTTGTGGAATCTCCTTCTGTGGAGAGATTCCAAACCCAGCCGGCTACTGTGATGCTAGGCAAGCTGCTGTGGCTGCCCCTGCTTAGCTCTGGAGCTTTGTGCTTAGCTTTAATCACCCTGATAAAAGATCAGAAGATCATTGGAATTGGATTTCTGTCATCATCTCTATGAGCATCTCTATCAAAATGGCTCATTTGGGGGAAAGAAAACCTGCCTGGAAAAGGTCGATAACAGTGGCCATAAATTTTATCTGAATATTGACCAAAAATAAATGCATCAGTGTATCAGCTGGAATATTCTCTGAGTTTGGCTCTTCTCTTACAGAAATTAAATCAAGGTTGGAAAAGACCTCTGAGATCATCAAATCCAACTATCACCCCGACACTAACATGGCTGTTAAACCATGTCCCAGAGTGCCATGTCTACATGGTTTTGGAACACTCCCAAAGAGTGTGACTCCACTANCCGATCTGATTCCAAACCCAGCCGGCTACTGTGATGCTAGGCAAGCTGCTGTGGGTGCCCCTGCTTAGCTCTGGAGCTTTGTGCTTAGCTTTAATCACCCTGATAAAAGATCAGAAGATCATTGGAATTGGATTTCTGTCATCATCTCTATGAGCATCTCTATCAAAATGGCTCATTTGGGGGAAAGAAAACCTGCCTGGAAAAGGTCGATAACAGTGGCCATAAATTTTATCTGAATATTGACCAAAAATAAATGCATCAGTGTATCAGCTGGAATATTCTCTGAGTTTGGCTCTTCTCTTACAGAAATTAAATCAAGGTTGGAAAAGACCTCTGAGATCATCAAATCCAACTATCACCCCGACACTAACATGGCTGTTAAACCATGTCCCAGAGTGCCATGTCTACATGGTTTTGGAACACTCCCAAAGAGTGTGACTCCACTACCTCCTGGGGCAGCCTGTTCCAGGCCTTGACCACTGTTTCACTAAAGAAATTTTTCTGATTCATAGAATGGTTTGGCTTGGAAGGGACCTTAAAGATTCCCTACTTTCAAGCCCCCTGCCATGGGCAGGGACACTCCCACAAGAACAGGTTGCTCAAGGTCCCATTTAACCTAGCTTTGAACACTTCCAGGGACAGGGGTGTCTGCAACAGCACTGGGCAAGCTGTTCCAGTGTCTTACCCACCCTCACTATAATATCCAACTTAAACCTCCCCTGACACAACTTCAGGCCATTTGCTCTTGTCCTATTTCTTGTTTCTTGGGAGAAGAAACCGACCCCCACCTCACAACAACCTCCTTTCGGGGAGCTGTAGAGAGCGATGAGGTCCCCCCTAAGCCTCCTCCAGACTTAACAACCCCAGCTCTCAGCCACTCCTGAAAGCAGGAACTGAATGCTTGATGAAGCAGCAATGGGAGCTGGAGGAGCAATGGAGGCCATGAAATATCCCCTCACACACTTTGTGGTTTTATGCTAAACACCCAGGAGCACAGTGGAAGCCTACTCACAGCTCTATTTAAGGCTTTTCCATTATCTCAAAGCTGGGTCCTACAGGTTCAAATATTTTTAGACTCAACAGCTGTAAGCCAGCTCTGAGCAATCCACCTGAAAACTCTTGCAGAGCCTCCTCCCACCCCTCTCTCCCTCTCACAGCTGGTGAAGTTTGTGAGCTGTGAGGCTGAAATCAACGTCTGGCTCCCAACTGATCCGTAGGGAACAAAAGCAAACACAGAGAGGCAGGAATTCTTCAGGGAGATATTAGAGGGAGGGGGGGAAACAAATCACCTAGAAAATTATTAGATAATGTGGAAAATAAATGTTGCCAGAAATTAAGGAATTGCTCCTCAGGTGGGAATGCAGGCAGAGAGGAAAGCTGTTTTTGTGGCAAACGAAGGAAGAGGGAATTTTCCAGATTCCAAATGGCTTGAAATTATGCCAGGGAAGGTTTAGGTTGGACATTAGGAAAAAAATTCTTTACTGAAAGATTGGTCAAGCATTGGAACAGGCTGACCAGGGAGGTGGTGGAGTCAGCATCCCTGGAGGTGTTCAAGAAACGTGTGGACATGGCACTTTAGGACATAGTTTAACGGCTATAGTGGTGTTGGGTGGATGGTTCGATTTGATGGTATGATTCTAATGCCAGATGTCAGAATCATTATCCCTCCTTCCTTCAAAGAGTAATGGATTGAGAAGCTCTGGAGGTTTGGAAAGCAATCTCTCAATAAACAGTGTTTAGTGAGCCTCCAATCTGGAGAATCTCATTCGCTCCAGGCTGGCTTAGGTTTCTGTAAGAGAGAATAAATATTTGCTGATTTAAAGAGCAAAATGCAGAGTCTGAAACAGAGATTTGTGTCCTTTCTTCCCACAGAGGAGTGATTAGAAAGAGTTCCTGCATTCCCTGGATTGAAAGCAGAAGGTGAGGCAGAGAACTACTTGTGCAGACACTTGGGCTGAAAGACTGGATAAAAAGCAGCGTGTGTTTATTCAGAGCATGAGAAATTGTCAAAATGAAATCTATGATTTGCTTGGCCTGAAGAAGGGTATCCAAGAAGGTTGCAGGCTTGGAAGTACTTGATGACATTCTCCTCTTGTTCCAATGCTCTTCTGTAACCTACATTCACCAGAAGAACTTTAAAATGTCCACCTAACTCAAAACACTCCTGACGGTAAGGCAGGCAGTGCACAAACTAGTCAAGTACAAACACATGGTGGTGTTCCCCATGGATCCAATTCCATGGAATGTGCACCTTCAGCCTCCTCTGGCTCTACTTACTGTACTTATCAGAAGGTATTTGGCTTGTTGGCAGAATTCACTCTTCTCTGTATCTCTGAGTGTTGTCTGTGCCAGTCATTTGACCCCTATTTTATTCTGGTTCATGCCACTAAGCCTAGCTTGGTCAGCCATGCTAAGCTGAATCTCACCATGTCAGGGGAAATACAGGGCAACTGGGCTCCTGCCTGGGTTGTGCTGATCAGTATCTAAAGGGCAGGTGTCAAGAGATTGGGACCAAACTCTTTTCAATGGTGCCCAGTGACTGGATAAGGGTCAGTGGGCACAAAGTGGAACTCAGAAGATTCCATCTGAATGGGAGGAGAAACTTCTTTACTTGTGAGCAGGCTAGCCAGAGAAGTTGTGGAGTCTCCTTCTCTGGAGACATTCCAGACTGACCTGGATGCTGTGATCCCGGGCAGCCTGCTGTGAATGACCCTGCTTCAGCAGGAGGTTGGACCAGATGATCTCCAGAGGTCCCCTCCAACCCCCAGTGGTCTGATTCTGTGAAGGTGACAGAGGGCAATGTCTTTTGGAAAGGAACCACTAGCTGTGTTCTGAAAGAGCACCTCCTTTGTGTCCGTAAGATCTGCTTAAATCCCCCTCCGCAGATACCACAATGTCTTCGTGGTTTGTATCCTCCTGCCTTTGTCCCAGAGCCAGCACATTTCTTCCAGTGAAAAAACAGTAGCCAAACACTTCTCAGCTGTTAGTCTTCCAGAACGTGGCTAAACTGAGGAGGTGTGAGGATGCTGGGACCAATCTTCCAGCATGTAGTCACCCAAACCACATCCTCAAGGTCCATGAGAAGTCAATGCAGCATTCTTTTGACTGCCTCTTCAACAGTGATGTGATTCTTGCGGCCTCAGGTCTTTCTCCATAGGCCTGGAAATTTCCCTTAAAGATGTGATGTCCATGGAATCTGAGAAGCAATTTTTATCTTGCTGTAGGCTATCTTTTATAGGAGGAGAGAATATTGCCCCCAAGTCAGTCACTCTCTATCCCATCATATTTCTTCCTGTTTGATCTCACTGAGATTAAAGTTCAGTATATTTCAGGACAGTTATATTGCTGAGGTAATATAAAGTTATTAAAACCAGAGAGAGAGACAATATTGTGACTATACATCAAAAGCTCTTGAAGACAAAGGAGGGAAAATTGACTTGAAACTAGAATTATTAGAAGCATCTGTGGTGTCCTTTATTTTCCATTTAAGAGTGCAACACATTTGGGAATGGTGTCTGCTTGGAGCTCACAATGTGGTACTGCCTCAATTTGTACCCTGAACCCTGGGGTTGATGTGCTCCTGTGGAGGGGAACAGCAGCTCCTGGTTAATGAGTTTTGACCTTAAGACATGAAGGAACATTTTCCAATGCTGCAACCTATAGAAGAAGAAGTTGGGTTATTTTTTTTGCTCATCTGAGGAATTTAAAACAAAGCAGAGCTATCTGTTAGAGTCATAAGTCTCATGGGGTTTTAAACCACAAGTGGTGCTTGGACTAGTACAGTGTCCATGTATTTGTTTCTCTATGTGGGTATCTGTTCCACACACAACCAAGTTTCTTCTGTAGGTATTTCCATAGTTTTAAAAATATCCAATAACATTTTGAAACTCTGACTAGCAGGAACCACGATGACATTTCGCTCTGTTACCCTTGGAGCAAGCACAAGTGAGCTGCTTTGGGTGGATCCCAAGCTGCTTTGGGTGGATCCCAAGCTGCTTTGGGGCAATCCCAAGCTGCTTTGGGGCAATCCCAAGCTGCTTTGGGGCAATCCCAAGCTGCTTTGGGGCAATCCCAAGCTGCTTTGGGGCAATCCCAAGCTGTGGAAGGCAGAAGCTCCATCTTTGTAGTGTGGTCTGTAAATGATGGGGCCTTATAGAAGGAGCAGTGTCAGGTCGTGGAATTACAAAATGGTTTGAAAAGGCTGGAAGAGTTGGGGTTGTTCATCCTGGAGATGAGAAGGCTTCAGGGAGATTTTGTTGCAGACTTTCAGTACTTGAAGTGGTCTACAAGAAAACTGGGGACAGACTTTTGAGCAGGGCCTGTTATGACAGACAGGGCCTGTTATGACAGAACAAGGGGTGATGGTTTGAACTGAAAGAGGGAGATTCAGACTGGAGAGAAGGAAACAGGTTTTTTACAGTGAGGGTCATTAGACACTGGCCCAGGTTGCCTGGAGAAGTGGTAGATGCCCCATCCCTGATACCATTCCAAGTCAGGTTGTTTGGGGCTCTGAGCAATCTGTTCTAGTTGCAGATATCCCTGCTGATTGCAGTGGTGTTGGACTAGATGAACTTTAAACATCCTTTCCAACCCAGACTGTTCCATGATCATACCATGATTCATTTGGACTTCTCTGGAAGAGGAACAGGAGGACAACTTCTGAGCAGGTTGAACCTAGCTCTTGTTTACTGTGAATACACTTTCTGTACAGCTGAGGAGCCACTTTGTTGAATGGCCATGGTTGCTTTGAAAAATTACTGTGCTGATGTAGTAAGGCTCTTGCTAGACAAGGAGAAGGAGGGAAGTGAGTTATTAGGTTTTTAAATAATCTATACAGTGATGCTAACTTCTGGAGGGAGAGTGGGATACAGAAGTGTAAGGTCCTTAGTCAGAAGTCCAACCGTGGTTCTGGACAGTCGCAGTCACAGAGATCTCTACAGTTCACTGGTGAGTAGGAGCAACTCTTCTTTCTCAGGAAGGTCACTGCCTCTTCTCACTTGACACTTGTGAGCTGCTTTCAGATTTTGATAATCCAAATAACTCCCATTAGGAGCTCAGGCTGTGCAGAAGACAGCAGGTCCCACTGGGAGCAGCACAAACCCCGTGATCCAGCCACTGTGCTGAGAGTGGGTGGGATGCTGAGAATGTAAAACCATCACTGGTTCCTGCCATAAAGTGGACATGTCTGTTGTGCTGGCACGTCAAAGAGATCAGATCCAGGCAAACTAATGTTGGAGCATTGGAGAAGATGAATAAACAGATGGTCTGGACATGGTATAGCAGAGCCAGGACTGGGATAATTATTCAACAGTGGCTTCACACGGGCCCAATCTAATGGTAGGTCACATCAGATGTATTAGACACTCAATAAAAAAGTGAAAATTGCTGTTATATGCAGGCACAAGTTAGTTTCTGCTGAACAAATGTCCAGTCTGAAGGAAGCCTTAGGGAAGCCAAACCATGAAAATTGCACAAGAAGCCATAAATCTGGCATTTCCTAATTTCTGAGTGCTCAGCACAGCAGCATAAATACTCCCCCTTTCAAACACTGCTTTGTAGGCAACTTCTTTGCAAGATGATTTATGTATCTATGTCCTTATCTGGTAGTTAGACTCAGCTCTGAAAATATGCAGTGTTTAACAGAGCAGGATCAAGACTTAACGCTGTAGTGGGTCTGTGTCGTGCAAGAGCTGCTGCCGCGCCTGGTGCAGTCAATAGGCATTGGTGGTGTACATGGGGGATTGGTCCACGCTGGTGCAGAAGTAAGGGTTGTCTGCTGGTTTTCCCATATTTTGATGCTGCAGCAACTGGGTGGGATATTGGGAAAAGCCTAGCTTGTGTGTCACTGTTTTTTGTCTTGCTGGCTGTAGGGCAGTTGTGTTTACTCACTGCTGGCTTCTCCTTGGGGGTTTGTTCAGCTCCTTAAAATGATGCTGTACCAAACGACTTGTGGAGGGTGGCAGGAACTCAGATCATAGAATCATAGAGTTGTTTAGGTTGGAGAAGACTTTTAAGATCATCAAGCCCAATAATAAATGGTAGCATCCAATTGCTAGTTACTTGAGAGAAGAGACAGACTCCCACCTGGCTCCAGCCTCCTTTTGGGGAGTTGTAGAGAGCAAGGAGGTCTCCCCACAGCCTTCTCTTCTCCAAACTAAACAATCCCAGCTCTCTCAGCACTTAAACTCAGGAGTTTGTGTTTTTAAGCACAAACTCCTGATCTGGAGTGAATAAGATCAGTTGGCCATTCCTCTTTGCAAACAGGAATCATTTCTGTTCCTCTCTGTACCTCTTCACCAGAGGTTCTTTTGGTAGCTCCTTAACTCTGATGCAAACATGATGAAATGAATGACCATCACTGGACTTGTCACCAATGCTAATTCTCAGATAGGGCATGATAAATGAAGCCTTTGATCTGTAGGATTTACTCCCCTTTATCTTGTGTAATCCAACTGCTCAAGAGGCATGGACCCACCCAGCTCTCTGCACTTCACAGAAATGCTTTACAGAAGCTGATAATTTTACTTCTCAATTTTCTGGGCTATCATATTGTCAGTCTTGAGCAGGATCGTTGGGGTGAGTCTTAAGATCTGTGACAACTTAAAGTATTGTCTCATTTTGCCACATAGAAATGTGTGGACTTGGCACTTTGGGGCTTGGTTTAGTGGCCATGATGGTCTAAGGTTGATTGTTGGACTTGATGATCTTAAAGGTCTTTTCCAACCAAAACCATTCTGTGATTCTATTCTATGAGTCTGTCCTATATATTCTGTTCTATGAATTCTATTCTGCTCTATTCTGTTCTGTTCTGCTCTGCTCTGTTCTATTCTGTTCTGTTCTAATTCTATTCTGCTCTATTCTAATATTGTTCTATTCTATAGAATCATGATTGGTTTTGGTTGGAAAAGACCTTTAAGATCATTGAGTCCAAACATTATCTAACTCTACCAAGTCTGGGATTCCCTATGCTTCAGACTTACTATCCCCTCCAGTGTTTGTTGCTTGGGATTCTTTTTCTTTTATTACTGTTCTTTATCTGGGATTTTTTAAAGACAAATCAATTAAGATTTTTTTCGTGGAGGACTCTTTGCCCTTCTTTCCTGTCCTCACCTCCAACCTTGCTGCCTACCACCACTTTAAATCATGCTATCCTTTCCTTTCACAACTGAGTGTGTCTCCTAGGTGTACACATGGTTTTGTCTTGATTACGAGTAAAACAAGTTGTAAAATCCTGTATCATTTATGGCTGTCTGCTCAGACTTGTAAAAGAATGAAGGATACAATTGAAAGGAGCAAGAAAATTATGTCCTTTTTAAAATTCAAAATACCACAATTAAAAGGCTACTGTGAAAATTCTGGCCAGGAAACAACCACTTTAGCAGAATAGAGTTGTGTAATTTTACTAACTAAGTATGAAATCAGGGATTTGAAAGCTTATGCTTTAGAAACTGGTGTGTGTTCCATGTGGGTTTAGGTCATGCTTTCAATCCAGCAACAGAAAATGCAGTGAACATGAACACAGCAAAAATGCTGAAAGCCAATAAATCTTTTAGCCAAATGATTTTGCAGTGTGTTAGAAAGGGCCTGCACTCAGAAGGTGACATTGTCCGTGTTTTTGTCATCAGTCACAAATAGTATTTATTTATCATATTTATTTATGAATAATAACAAAAAAAAAGTTTAAGGAAAAACTCTTAAAGCAATTCTAAAGGTGCTTAACAATTACATTTGAATGCTGATTGTGTTTCAGAGAACAAGAAGTACAGTTTAGAAGGCAAATATGTGGCTTGGTCAGTTTTGAAAGCAAAGATATGGCTTGGTCTTAAAATAGTGTTGTGGTGAAGGAGACTCAAAGCAATTCATGCTTCCTTATGACCACAGCTGAGATAAAACAGAGAAATTGAAAGGGCTGATATTTCCTCCCTGACACACCAGCTGGTTTCTCTACCCTCCAGTCCAAGAACATCACAGCCACTCAACAAATATTGGCTTTATTTCAAGCAAACAAACAGAAAACAAAACTCTGTCCATTCAAACCATCCAGAAAACTTCATTCATGTCTCTTTCTCCTCCCCTGCTTTAGATATTTCTGGACTGAAGGAAAAAAATATTCCTAAAGGAAGGTCTCTAAAGTCCTCCACCTCCAGAGAAGCCTGTTTCTGACATTCTTTTCTGGCAGGCCCTTAAATAAGTCCTTTAGCCAGGAATCCTGCTCCTTAGTGATTCCCAGAGGTGGCATGCTAGTTCTCAACATAGTGGGGCAAGCTCTTGTCGAAGTATTTTAAAGGATGCTTGTGTCACACCAAAGAGGCTGACGGAGCCCAGTGCTTGGAGCAGATCCTGAGTAAGCCACAAAGGTGATCAAGAGGCTGGAAGCGCTTTGCTGTGAAGACAGGCTGTGAGAGTTGGGATCGTTCAGCCTGGAGAGGAGAAGGCTCCAGGGAGACCTTATTGTGGCCTTTCAGTGCTTAGAAGTGGCCTGCAGGCAAGATAGGGAGTGACCTTTCACAAAGGCATGCGGTGAAAGGCCAGGGGCTAATGACTTCAAATGGAAAGAAGGGACATTTAGATTAGGCCCTAGGAAGAAATTCTTCACTGTGAGGGTGGTGAGGCACTGGAACACGTTGGCCAGAAAAGTTGTGGATGTCCCCCTCCCTTGAACTGTTCAAGGCCAGGCTGCACAGAGCTCTGAGCAATCTGGTCTAGTGGAAGGTGTCCCTGGCCAAGGCAGGGAGGTTGGACCAGATGATCTCCAGAGGTGCCTGCCACCCCCTACCGTGCTGGGATTCTGTGGTTGTGTGACATAACGATGAGCACTCTGCTTTTGCTGCCACACTCTGGGAAAAAGCAACATAAGGCCAGGGTGTTTGGGTCTGTATCTTCAAGAGAGCAATTCTTTTCTTTTTCCTGTTAGCGAATATTCTCAATTATTTAATTTCCTATGGAGACATTTGGCAAGCAGTTTCCTTCCCAGCTACTGCCAGCAACTCTTGTTCCTAAATGAAACAAGTTCTTGGCCTACAGGAGCACAGCCAGGAAATTTGTCATCTTTGGGCCAAGCAATCTTTTGATTTGACCTAATCAATGACATTTCTTTCGAGCAATACATATTTTCAAGTAATTTGTTACATTAAGAAATAACAGAGGGGGAACCAGTGCATTCACCCTAAAAACCAGGCTCATTTTTATGATGTATTTCATTCTGTACTGCTAGGGCTGTACATGGCATCGCTGCTGAAATATTCCTGAAGCTGACTTCTTCAGACTAGCAGATGGAGCCAACTTCTTCTTTCTCCATTCAGCTGCCTCTGCTTCCCTCTAGAATTTGGCAGTGCTTGGCCTGCTGACACTTTCCTTCAGGACAAGAAGTTCTCAGGGCTGATAATACCAGTGCAGTAGAATCCTAACTAGTTCTGTTCCCAGACCCTAGGAGTGGGGATGTGTCAGGGACGTTAAGGATAGAACCTTGGCCCTCATGAAGTTAAATTCCAATTAACACTTGTGAAAACAGGATGTCATTGTGGAGTTTTTACTTGGGTACAGAATCACAGTCTGATAGAGGTGTAAAAAGGATCTCTGGAGATCATCCAGAGGAGACTCCACAACCTCTCTGAGCAGCCTGCTCCAGGGCCCCAGCACCCTCACACCAAAGACTTTTCTCCTGCTGGGTTCCAGTTTGTGCCTGTTGCCCCTTGTGGGCTGCTGGACACCTATGCTGGTTTTAGGGCCACAAGCTGCCCAGAAATTATATTTACTCCTTTTGGGGAGTAAAAATAGAAGTGCTGCACACTGATTGCCACAAAGATGATCAGAGGACTGGAGCAGCTCTCCTATGAGGACAGGCTGAGAGAGTTTGGCCTCTTCAGCCTGGAGAAGGCTTCGAGGAGACCTTATAGCAGCCTTCCAGTATCTGAAGGGGGCCTACAGGAAGGCTGGGGAGGGACTATTGACAAGGTCTTGAAATGACAGGACAAGGGGCAATGGGTTTAAACTGGCAGAGGGGAGATTTAGACTGGATGTTAGGAGGAAGTTCTTTCCAGTGAGGGTGATGAGGCACTGGCACAGGTTGCCCATGGAGGTTGTGGCTGCTCCCTCCCTGGAGGTGTTCAAGGCCAGGTTGGATGAGGCCTTGTACAGAAGGCATGCAGCTAGAATGAATACATTCACAAGCTAGGGCAAGCTTACCAGAGCAAAACCTTCTGGAATCTTCAGCCCCATCCACCCTCAGCAGGCCTGAGAGTAAGCCACAGCTGCCCTCCCCGCCTCAGGCCTACAAGGCCTCAGCAGGCTGCATGACGCAGCTCAGAATTCCCTGCCAGCTGGGAGCCGCCTGCCCCACACACACCGTGGGTTAGTAGGGACCTGCACTCTGCTCCAAGAGAAGGGAAGGAAGGAGAAGGGATATCAGCCAGGCACTGCTTTATAACCTGTCATACCAGAAAGTGGAGTAGAGTAACAATGTTACAATGTCCTGGCATGGCCAGATCCACCCCTTGGGATGCTCTGCCTCTTTTCAAAGGACTTTATGATCCTCTTAAAGGCACTTGGACTGCAAAACCACCACAGCACCACTGATATGAGTCTGACCCCATCCTTTTGGCTCCCACAGGTCCTTCAGCCCTTGCTGAGCATTGAGAAGATCCCCTCTGGGGCTGCTTTCCTCTGGGCTTGGGCTCAACAGTCCCAAGTCTCTCGACCTTTCAAACCCAGACAAGTATCTTCAGGTTGTCTTCAAAGTGGTGTTGATCTAACTGTGCCTCTTTGGTGCTCAGGTACAACTCAGTGGTGGCTCAGTGGTGTTGGGTTGACAGCTGGACCAGATGATCTTAGAGATCATTTCCAAGCTTAATGATTCTATGGTTCTAACTTCCCCTGGTTTCATCACAAGCTCCAGGTGTGGAATGAAAGGAAATTGGGATCTGTAATTGAATTGTTTCCTTTTATGGCCACAGCTTTAGACATTGCCAAACGCAGAAGGCCTCTGGCAAGCAGCTTTTTGACGTTTTCCAGGACTACAATGGCAAGAGGGGTTGGAAGGATATCAAAGACTCAAAAATAACCTTGATCACCGAGCTCAAGAGTCCATGTTTTTTCATAACTGGTATCTTCCTCTCACTTTCACTGTTACTTCCTAGAAGAGAACAGACAACAGTGGGATCACAGAGGATTTCACCATGCAGACAGTGGGTGAGTCAATGGTTTGTTATGTAGAAAATTTCCTTGGCCCAGTAAGTTTTGTTTGCAGTCTAATCTGCCCCCCCATCACTTATTTTTATAGAAGCAGGGGTAATAAGAATGAGATAAGGCAGAGCTTTAGGAGGGCGCCGAATCAGACAATGCTGGCTGGCCACGAGTAGACCAGAGCTGCTTGCCAGGTTTCTGATGGGGGCCAGCAAAGGGGATTCAACTTTTAATTTTGCTCCTTCACAGAATGGTAGCCGTTGGAAGAAACCTCTTGGAGATCATCCAGTCTAACCCTCCCTGCAGAGACACCTGCAGCAGGTTGCCCAGGGTTAGCATGACCAGGTGAGTTTGGAATCTCTCCAGAGAAGGAGATTCCGCAACCTCTCTGGGCAGCTTGCTTCAGGGGTCCAACACCGTCACAGCAAAGAAGTTTTTCCTTAATTTGAAGTGAAACTTCCTGTGTTCTAATGTTTGCCTGTTGCCCCTTGTCCTGTCCAATCTTAGACACTTCTCCTGAAACAACTGAGAGTAGTGGACATTTCTTTAGTGAGGTGTTTTTGTGGGAGAGGTGTTTTCACCAGAGAGAATGCAACAATGGCCATGAAGATGCTGAGGGGAATGAAGCACCTCTCTTACAGGGTGAGGCTGAGAGACCTGGGGCTTTTGAAGAAGAGCAGCATCAGAGGAGATCTGCTGAATGCTCAGCAAGAGCTGAAGGGTGGGGAGCAAGATGATGAGGGCAGACTCTTCTCAGTGGTAACCAGTGACAGGACAAGGGGCAGTGGGCACAAAATGGAACCCAGAAGGTTCCATCTGAAGAAGAGGAGAAACCTCTTTGGTGTGAGGGTGCTGGAGCCCTGGAGCAGGTTGCACAGAGAGCTTGTGGAGTCTCCTTTTTCTGGAGAGATTCCAAACCCACCTGGAGACTGTGATCCTGGACAAGCTGCTGTGGGTGTTTCTGCTTTATCAGGGGGTTTGAACTGGATGATCTCCAGGGGTCCTTCTCCAACCCCCACCATGCTATGATTCCATGATAGAAGATGAGAAAATGTGACTTTCATTAGAAACATGAGAGCTTCTTTCCCTTCCAGTCCCAGATACACATCCCCACTGTGTTGTCCCCATACCAGCTCTCTTGCAAGTTCTACCCTCCCAGGAACCACATCTTGCTGATCATCCCAGCCCCAGCCCCAGGGAAGAAAATTTGTCATTCCTTGCTTTGCCTCTGGACAGAAGGAGCTGACAGAATGATCCCATGGATGCCAGAAGTGGCCCTGAGGGGAATGGGAACATGCTGCTGGAGTCTTTCTGATTCAGGATGACTTTCCATGGAAGCTTAAACCTCCTGAAAGTCACTGTGGTCCTGCCCCCTCCTTAACCCCAGCACTGGTGCCTGCTTGACCCTGTGGTGTCCCAGCTCAGGAAGCCAAATTAGGAGAAAACAATCCCTTTTTTATTTTATTTTATTTTATTGGTTTTCTGATGGCTTCCCTCTCGGTTCACAGCAGGATCAGATGAACCCTGGGGAGCACTAGGAATGTGTGGACAAAAGCACAGGAGAGAGTGGGGTCATGGCAACACTAGCTTGGACTCTTTCAAACTGTCAAGAGATGGAGAATTGCTTTACCTTACTTAGGTTGGGGTTTCTCTCACTTGGTTTAGTGAAAGATAAGGAAGGCAGAGAGTACATCTGAGGCAGGAACAAGACCTGCATTGTGGTGATCCATGCAGAAGTGTGATGAACCATTTAAGTATTTTTTTAAGTCATTTATTTTCAGTGTTTGCACAGTAACTTTGAAACTAAGGCAGAAAACTCCTGCAACAATCGCAAAGGGGTTTTGCAAAATGTTGCTTAACAGCAAAACTGTTTCTTCCCTTGGTGAGATTTGGTTTATAAAGGATTTTAACCAATGACAGAATATTAAAATACTCTTTGGATGTGTTTAGCAGCAGTAATGGACAGACATACTGATTGCATGTGGAAGTCACAGAATCAGAGATGGTTTGGGTGGGAAGGGGCCTTTAGAAGTCACCTAGTCCAATGCCCCTGCAGTCATCAGGGACATCTGCAACTAGGGCAGGATTGCTCAGAGCCTGAAAACAACCTGACCTGCAGTGGTTCCAGGGATGGGAACCCACCTTTCCAGGCAACCTGGGCCAGGGTCTCACCACTTGCTGTGTAAGAAATGTCTTCCTTCTCTCCAGTCTTAATCTCCCTCTTTTAATTTAAACCACCACTTCTTGTCATGTTAAAACAACTCCTGCACAAAAGTCTGTCCCCAGCTTTCTTATCAACTCCTTTAAGTACCAGAAGGCCATCAGAAGATGGCCCTGAAACCTTCCCTTCTTCAGGTTAATTTAATGTCTGATGTGTAATTCTCTTTAAATATAATTTTGGATAGCTGTGACAGAATTCTGAAGACCCATAATTCACAGGCAACCACCATGACTGGAAGAGAGGTGCAGTAGCACTTCTAGGTATCATGATATGTTCCTAGTCTGGATGTTTGTCCCTGTGTGTTCTTAAGCTACAGCAGATTTCACCTCATCTTAAACTTCAACTCCCGAGACAAATATTCTCTCTTAAGGTACGTCTATAGGAGGGGCAGTTTGAGGAGGCAAGGATGTGAGGAGGGAACCTATCCACCAGCAGCTTCGCTCCTTAGAAGAGTCAATATCTCTACCAAATACAGCTCTTGACTTGCTGAATCAAATGTGGTGAGGTTAAACACACTTGAGGTCAGCTGAAGGTCATAGAATCAGAGTGGTTTGGGTTGGAATGGACCTTGTAGATCATCTAGTTCCAACACCCCCTCCCATGGGCAGGGACACCTTCCATGAGACCAGGTTGCTCAAGGGGACTCATCCAACCTGGTCTTGAACACCTCCAGGGAAGGGGCATCCACAACCTCCCTGGGCAACCTGTTCCAGTGTCTCCCCACTCTCACTGTAAAGAATTTCTTCCTACTATCCAGTCTAAATCTCTGCTTCTCAGGCTTCAATACACTCCTTTTCATCCTATCACAAGCAGCCCTTGTAAAAAGTCCCTCCCCAGCTTTCTTGCAGGCCCCCTTCAGGTACTGGAATCATAGAATGATAGATGAGATGTGATATGATATAATGTGATTATGGTTCTGAAATTTTACTCATGATTTCTCCTGTGGCTTAGTTAGCGGGAAAATGTAGGGAGGTTGTAAAGCCAAGATGATGCCTTGTGTCCCAGAGGTGACTACAGTGTTCTTCCTTCTCATTTCTTATGTGGTAATTCTGTAATGGGGGGGGGAGAGAGTCCCTTTTCCCTTTGAATCCCATTTGTTTTCAACATCAGTTAGAAAGAAAAGGGCAGCTTCATGGAATCTGAAGGCCAGCAAGTCCTCATTTTAAATGAAGAGAATTTTTGCTTTCACAAGAAGCCCCTAGAACATAGGGTTAATTTTCCTTTGACATGGCTTCCTTGGTTTTTAATGTCCTTTAACAGAACTCCTTTGTTTTAGGTGGTTGATAATTGTTTCATTATGCAGTGGCTCACCATCCTAAGAGACTGCAGAGAGTGCTTAGGAGGTCCTTCTTTGTGCCCACAGCTCAGGCAACCTGGAGCTGGTTTGGGTTGGTGTATTCATCTCCCATCACTGTGATGGGGGTGGAGGGGTTTTTTTGCCCCCCATTAAATTCAGAAGAACTATAGAGGAAATTGTGAAGATGAACTTCTGATTTGGGTCCATTCCTTAATAATGGAGACCTCGATGCCACCTGGTGGCAGAACGCTTTTAACAGGTTTCTTCTTGCTGGGTCTGTTAGATCAAAGACGGGTCCAAGCATTCAACTACAGGTTCAAACACAGAGTTGCCTCTCGTTTTGTAATTCTCCATTAAAAAAAATTCCTCAATTGCAAACAGCTCACAAAACATGGAGTTTTCTAAAAAACAATAATCTTGCAATCTGTTCTTAACTCCTGGCATGGGATTAGAGAGGAGAGAGGCCAAAAATTTGCTGACCTAAGTGCAGCAGCAATCTTCATTTCAGTTGTGTAAGAAGGCAACTGTTCATACTTCAAGATGTTTTCTTCATCAGATAGGATCTCCAAACTCAGTTACTTCTATAAAAGAGACTTGAAATGCAGCTTGTTTGGGGATAATTCACTGTTCACAGCACTGTGAGCTGCTTGCCCCTGTTGGGTTTTTACATGCTCACTAATTATGGGGGCACTGAGTTAATTTTTACCTCATTAAGTCAGTGGAAATCCTCAGGGATGAGGGATTTCATAGAAATGGCTCAAGCTGGAAGGGTCCATAAAGATGATCTAGTTCCAACCCCTCTGCCACAGGCAGGAACACCTTTCGCTAGACCAGGTTGCTCAAAGCCTCATCCAGCCTGATCTTAAACACTTCCAGGGGTGAGGCATCCACAACTTCTCTGCGCAATCCGTTCCAGCATTCCACCACCCTCACAGTAAAGAACTTCTTCCTAATGTCCAATTTAAATCTACCCTGCTCTAGTTTAAAACTATTATCTCTTGTCCTATCACCTGAGGCCTTTTAAAAAGTCAATCTCCAGGTTTCTTGTATCTCCTTTCAGGTGCTAGAAGGCTGCTAAGTTCTCCCCAGAGCTTTCTCTTCTTCAGGCCAAAGTGACCCAACTCCTTCAGCCTGTCCTCAGAGGAGAAGTGCTCCAGCCCTTTTTGTCCTGCTGTAATGAGCAGTTGGATGCACATCATCCTTAGGAAGAGCTGAAGAGCTGGATATTGAGAAAGAAATTATGGTGGAAGACAGGGAAGTGGGGAGGTGCAAGGTATAAAAGTGTGATGTGAAGTTCACAGATTGCATTGCATTGGAAGGAACCCTCAAAGGTCATCTTGTCCAATGTCCCTGCAGTCAGCAGGGACACTACAGCAGGTTGTCTACTGCCACATCAACTCTGAAGTTGCTGAGCTTTAGGAATCACAGGGCAAGGAGTAGAGCAGATCTCTGAAGTATCACTGAAGCAATTAAGCAGCAGAGCCCTGAGATTTGTTGTCTGATGGTGAAGGACAGAAGTGGTGCTTCTGGTGCAGGAACAAAAGAGTAAACCCAAACCCTGTGTTTTCAGAGAGCTTGTTGAACAATCAGAAGAGATTGGCAACGGAACTGTTAGTGGGCATGTCTGCAGTGCAGGGACTGTAGTATGTGCCAGAACTGTCTACAGGACAGGAGGAATCCCTACAGAAGTTTGCCCAGGTGGTCCAGAAGGCCAACAGCATGCTGGCTTGGATCAGCAATAGTGTGGCCAGGAGGACCAGGGCAATGATTGTCCTCCTGTCCATCACTGGTGAGGCTGCACCTGAAATCCTGGGTTCAGTGTAGGGCCCCCTTCAAGAAGGACACTGAAGTGCTGGAGCAGGTCCAAAGAAGGGCAATAAAGCTGCTGAAGGGTCTGGAGAACTGCTCTGGTAAGGATCATCTGAGGGAACTGGGGTTGTTTAACCTGGAGAAAAGGAGGCTCAGGAAAGACCTTCATTCTCTACAGCTCCCTGAAAGAAGTGTTGGGGGTTGGTCTGCTCCCTCTAGTATCACCGACAACCACGTCATTGCTGTGGCTTCCTCTGGCCCTGCTCCAACAGCTCTGTGTCTCTCTCTCTGATCTAGCAGGCATTCTCAGCATAGGGATCAACTGCCCTCTGCTCTCCAAACTCCCTGCTGCTAGGAAAAGTGTGCAAAGGCTGCAGTTAGAGTTTCCCTGTGTTGTGCTAAGCTTCTCTCAAACCTGGAGGGCTAGGATTTTCTGGCATGCTCAAAGCACGTTTGCCATCTTGTGGCTGCAAGGAGAAGGCAGTGACCAGATGGTCTGTTTGGATGACTCCTTGATTTCTTTTCGTGAGAGATAAATTAAACATCTGATTAACAGCAGTGTATTTAGGAACCGTTTCCCCTTACTATAAAAATAAATATTCCAGAAAGGAAGAACATAAAAAATATCCTTTAAAAGCCAAGACAGAGTGACAGGTATAAGACAAGTAACTTTGTTGGCTCCTCTTTAAAAGGATGTTATCCTTTGAGTCTCTTTTGCTTTACAGCAAGTTTCAGATGTATTTTGACACAGTAGATAAGAAATGATGAGAAGTCAGACTGAAAAGGAGCACTTGGCTATATGGGAATGAAAGTGAAGGACAAGAATGAGACCACAAATCTTGTGAGGAGCAGCTGAGAGCACTGGGGTTGTTTAGTCTGGAGAAAAGGGGGCTGAGGGGAGACCTTGTGGCTCTCTACAACTCCCTGAAAGGAAGTTGGAGCCAGGTGAGTGTTGGTCTGTTCTTCCAAGAAATGAAGAGCAGAATGAGGAAATGGTTCAGATTGGACATTGGGAACCATTTCATGCCCAAGAGAGTTGTCAAGCCCTGAAACAGGCTGCCCAGGGCAGTGGTGGAGTCCCCATCCCTGGAGGTGTCAAAAAAACATGTAGACATGGCACTTCAGGACATGAGTTAATGGCCATGGTGGTGTTGGGTTGATGGTTGGACTGGACGACCTTAAAGGCCTATTCCAACTGAAACAATTCTGTGACTGAAAATGGTGGTTTTGCCAGTACCTTGAAAAGAAAATGCTGCTCATGTTCTTCACTTTCGTATTGCTGTTGTTTCAGAACCTTCTTTTTCTTTTTTTTTCTTTTTTCTTGTTTTTTTTTCCTCTTTTACTTTTTTCCTTTTCCTCTTTTTCTCTTTTTCTTTTTTCTCTTTT
>VWYK01055543.1:0-10832 GCA_013399775.1 Semnornis frantzii
AAGAGAAAAGGTACTTTCTGTGAAACATATTACAAGACTTTTAGGAAGAGAAGGAAGGAGGAGGAGCAATGGAGCATGTTGGACACTTTAACCCATGGAAGAGCTGGGAGGTGGCAGTGTTACAGCGCTTTTTCAGCTATATTCCCCATCCATGTATCTATTGAGGCTTTGTACAGACACAGCTGGTTGTTAGGAATGCAAGCTCAGGGGACCAAACCATCTGCCTCAATTTGCTTCTACTCCTGTCTTCTACTCATGTGGGAGCTTGGAATAACCTGCTCCACCCCTGGAAAACAAATGTACCATGCAGTACATGCACCATAAAAACCTTTTGACTGAAATCCAGGCCTTTAGCCAGCTGAAGGAATAAGAGAACTTCTTGGTTTCCCACATAAACTTCCTACCCAGAGATCTCCAAGTCCTTTGCACACTGTGGGAAGGGACAAAGTCAACAGAATCCCTATGTGGAACTATGAGTCTCTAAATTCATGATCTGGATAGATGACCTTTGAGACATACTTTTTGTGGATTTATTAGAGATATTTCCTCAACTAGCTGAGGGACTGTTAGTTTCTTCTTGCAATCTGTAAGACTCTATGGACTCTTAATCTTCTTATGACTGTATGGCTTCAGAAACTCATGAGGAGGATATCAGAATGAAGTGCCAGGCAACAGCAGAGTGGTGTCAGGAACATGGCTTTCTCTAAATTCTCCTCTAATGTCCAGGTGGTAAAGGGTGCAATCTTAAGTAGCAAGTATGTTGTATAGACCACTTACACAGAAGATGCATCACAGCCTCATTATGCATTGTGCTCAGAATGTATTCTTTCTATTGACTTCAAAGATGATTGAGTAAGGTCTTCTTGTAGGGGGACAATAAGATGCATTTCATTAAAGAAACATGAAAGATGTTGCCCTTAAGCAGAATGGTCAGGTGAGTTGCCAGAGGATGGAGTTGGACTACCTAGAGCAGGTTGGATATTAGATGTAATCCAACACTGTTATGGTGCTGGGATTGTGATGGATAAGTGGGACAACTGCCTCTAAGTATGAAACAATTCTTCCACTCTTGCCATTAGCAGGGGCTCAATTTTAATACTGTGTGCAGTTTTGGTTACTATTTTTCAGGAAAGATGTAGACCATCTGGAAGTAACAGGAATGACTGAAGACCTCAGTTAGAAAGAAAGATTGAAAGAAATTGGGTTGTTTAGTCTAGAGAAGAGGAACTGAAGGCATCTGTGATAGATGTCTTTGTGCACACAACACTGCAGCGACAAAGGAATAACCTGGCTTGCCTGTCAAGTAAGACAGGGCTAGAAGCAATGAGTTAAAACTGAAACAAACAGCATTAGCAGCTTGGGGCTTGTGTCCATCACATGGGGAAATGTGTCCACAAGGATTTGTGGAATCACAAACTCCACAAACTGTAAGAGTAGGTTAGAAATTGTATGGTCATAACCATCCTGCACTGAAGTCACATTTCCTGGTGACTTCTTGAGGTCTTATTTACTATGTTTCTTCGTGTTTTCACATAGTAAGTTCAGAACATCTGATTTTGCCATTGCTATTCTAGATCTAAAGGGTGAACACATTTCTGAAAAAGGACATGAAATGATTACGGATTCATTGGGGGCGAAATAGAAAATATGTAAGAAAGAAACAAAAAACAGAAAAAGCCCAAACCATAAAAAAGAAAAAAACTTCCCATCTATTCTATTTTCTTGCTGTATTTTAAGTTTCAGGGACGTATCCATCCTGCCATCATGCTAGAAAACTCCACACTCTCATAAAACCAATATAATGAGCGAAACATGGCAGCAAATCCTCTGGGTTTTGTTTTAGTTTGAAAGACATTAAAGAAAAGAGTTGTGCAGAGGGAATGGAAATGTTGCCTGGGTGCCAATTCCACAAGGGTGTGTTCTTCTAGAGCCAGGTATGTCACTCAATGAAAATCAGTGTTCAGCTCCTGCCATGGTTTGGGGGTTAGCCAAAGAGGCTGGAGTGGAGTGGATGGAAGGAGAAAGGAGCCTGGTGCTTCTTGATGCCAACTTTCTGTTTTTTGTCCAGCTTCCCCTACACAAATGACATTTGAAACGCAAACCGGCCCCTTTCCGTTACGGAAACCTCAAACTAAATTTAATAGGGGCTTATATTCAAGTGTCCCATAAAGTGTTGCAGAGAATTGTATCATCACTGGAGCATTTTGTGGTGTGGTCCAACCTCTTCAACCTGAAACTTTCCCCACCCTAGAATTTTGGACTATCCCAAGTGATTTGGACACATCTTCTATTCACTCATATAGGCATTTATTAATTGGTATTATATAGGCATTTATTAATTGGTATTATTTCACTGCTTTGCTTCCTATGAACAGAGTAAAAAAACTGTTATTCTATATGGTGGCTAAGCAGCAGCTATGTCTCATGAGGCTGTAAGATGATGTACATGGCAATTAATGGATTTATGATAGTAAATCTATAGGGAACCCAGACAAAATGCCTCTCCTTGGCTTGGGCTGTTAATAACTGCTATTCAAATGAGCAGAACATACATGTTACATGGTGCCTGCTGCTGGTCTAGGTTGTAGTTTGACATAAGTGCACCTCTGTGCACTCAGCTTTTCAAATCTCAATTAGTGGAGTATTTAAAAGATGTCTAGATATGGTGCTCAAGGATGTGGTGGAGTAGTGGCCCTGGCAAAGTTAGATAATGGATGGACTCGATGATCTTAAAGGCCTTTCCCAGCCATAGTGATTCCGTGATTCCGATTTTCCCTTCCTCTTGACGTTCGTAAGATCTGAGAGCAATTTTCTTACAATACCATTCAATCTGTATGGAAACTCATTGCTTTCACCCCTATTATGTGCCACAAGACTTTCCCACAAGGGTTTAATCTTTCACTGCCTCAATGGAGAAATCTTTGGAAGCAGAAAGAGCATAAGGCAGACTAAAGAAGAAAGAAAACAGTGGGAATTTTTCAGCCCTGTTCCAAGGTACTCTGTCTCCCTACAGCTGAGATTCTTCTGAAATTCACTGGTACTAACTAGCATTCATCACTCCAACCCACAGCAATTTACTAGTGGTGATTTTCTGCTTCCAGATGGTGACATCCTGACCTCAGAGGTAAAGACAATTTTGATTCATGCTACTGAAACTGGCATCTGAATTTCAATGTCATGCCTTTTACCTCCCTGCCCTGCCGTTTTCCTTGCAGAGACTTAGAGCCTGTGGAATCTTTCAAGGGAAATGAAGGAGTAATACACCACCCCTAAAGCATGACATTAGAACGCAGCAGAAGGATTGCTGAAAAATACAAGCCTTGTGTTTTTATGTCAGTGTTGTGTTGCTGGGAGAGGACACACATCGGCCAGCTCAGTCGTCTGATGTCTCAAGTATGGGTCATGTTATGCAGAAGATAAGTGACGGTATGTAAACAGTCAGCTGGCACTAAGAGAAAAGCTGCGATAGAAGACGGAAGCATCAAGACAATGGGATACGCTTGGGGTAAACTCACTGTGCTCATTCAGCCGTCAGGGAACAATTAACAACGGTGCAACCCCACGGTTGTCATGCTGTGAGTCAGGCTCTGGGTAGCGAGACCGGGGGAAATTCAGGCACTGACTGAAATGGGTGATAGATGCCTAAATGTCTTTGCTGGCCTGCAATTGAGTAGATGGTGACATGTATCAGGTCACCATTCTCCTAAAGACTCTGAAAACCCTGGAAAAAAGAAAACAGAACGTTTCAATGGTCTTTCTGTGACTCATCTTCAGTTCCTCCTTACCCTTGTTCACAGTCCCTTTTATGTTAGGTCTTCATTGAAGAAGATAAAGTTGGAAAGAACCTTAGTTCTCACTGAGAACTGAATGTATTTTCATTTGTTTACTTAATACCTGGCATTGAGGCTGGGAATGGCTACCTGCCAGTGTCACAGCATACATTATCCTTGCCACACGAAGACAATATGAAACTTCTCTTTTGCCACTTCTACTTTCTATTTAATGCCCTTTGTGGTTTTTTATTAATTAGTGTCATGCTATTTAGTGATCAGAGTTCCTCTAGGGAATATAGCAGTGTTTCTGGAACTCAGGATGAAGGTATTGGCTTTTCCTTCTTTTGTTTAGGTGTAACAAAATATAAATAACTGGGATCTTTGGCAATCTCTGACAATCTCCTCCTCCTTCTGGGGTGAGCACATTGCTCATGCCACTTGCCCAGCCCTAAGTGATGTTCAAGATCAGCACTTTTTAAATTCAGCAGTTATTCATGAAAACAAAAAACTGAGCAACAACAGCAACATTTACTAATTCATTTTTCACACTAAACAGAAGATTCCCTTTCTACACTAAAGCAGAATCTCTGAAGCTGTGAATATGAAATGAAAGCCTCCATCTGTGTCTCCGTGTGTTTCCCTGGCCTTCCTGCTCTGCTCCAAGGGTAGCTGAATATCAGAACAGATCAGCACAGGCAAAAGAAACGAATGCTTCATTTGTCCAGTGTTAGGATGACAACCATTCAAATATTGCCAATACTGGTTAGGTCAAGAACAGCACGAACAAGCAGCAGGTCGAGGTCTCTGCTGGGGAGGAGGAGTAAACTGGTCCTGGAGATACTTTCAGTTATTTTCTTACTCACTGTAGACAGCCCTGGTTTAGTCATTGCCCCAAACATTTCCTTCACTGTGAACATGTGTGCTGGCCGATCTCAAGGACTGAACCAGGGACTTTAGGAGCTACCAGTGTCGCTCTTTACCTGGTGAAGGAAGACTCAATCTAGAGCTGAGACTGAAGGATAGTCTAGCAAAAGATCGCCACAAAGATTCACAAATGTCAGCAGTATGGTGGACTCTTCCTCCTCATAACTTCTTTCTATCTGGTTACATTTCTGTCTGTCTTTGATTGTGAGCAGGAATCCTCTGAATTTCCATTATTTTGAAAACAGCTAACTTTGGACATGTTTTGTTACTAACTTCCATCTGGTGCTGTCATTTAAGCTAGTGCTAAATGGGTTATCATGTACTCAGAGATCAGCATAGATGCCCTGGCATCAAAGGTTCACAGTCTTCATGCAGCAGGGTACTTCTGAAAAGATGCGAGGATCAAGTCCATTGCAACGCAAATGTGGATGATTCCCTAGCTGGTATTTTGTTTCTGTTTGGGCTTAGAGAGGCTAGGCTGAGGACAAGAAAGGAAATGTTCTGTGGGAAGATGATCTGGCATTTTTTCTCATTCTCCCCACTCACGCATTCCAGAGGGTTATACACCAGATAAGCAGCGAGCACAGTTTGGCTGGCTAGCTACTACATGAGCATTATGGACCATCTGGGAACTTATAAAGCCTGCAGGATATGAGTTGAGGTTGTGCTGGAAGTAGAGGCTGAGCTGGTATCCTGTGTCTAAATACCAACACAGCTGCTTGGAACAGGAAAGGGGAACTCTCCAAAGGAACAGTGGTAGGGGGTCTTCTTTAGGAAGGATATTACTCTTGAGTAATTGACTTGGTTGTGACTCCTCTGTTTGAGCCCATGAAATAAGATTTTCCCCAACAGAAGGAGCTGTGAGATATACAGCAGCAGACTCAAAGGTTATCATCATCGTCATCAACAACAACATCATCATCATCACCATCACCATCAATGTTATTATGTTATTCTTAAAGACACTTTGAAATTTTTTTCAGTGTATTGAGATGTGTGAACACAGTATCATATGCCAGCCCTGGAAAGGAGTCTGTGTTTCAGATGAAGGGAGGCTTGAAAGACAGTATTTTCCCATAGTCTGAGGAGAACCAGCTTGCTGGCTTTCACCACGTGCCAGTGTTACAGGGGCAGGAATGCTGTGGATAGAATTTCTCATGAGCCTTTAGCAGGTGAACCAAGCTGAGTGGGTTGGAGGAGTTACCCTTGAAAACAACACATATCTGAGCTTGTGCTATTTTATGAACAAGAGATGTACTCAGGGCTCAGGGGTAGAGGGAGTTTAATCTAAAACAAATAAGGCCTTTAGTCACGTCTGGAGACCTTGTTAAAATTCTTTCTGCTTGCAAATCCCTCTGATAGAAGGGAAGCACGCTTACCTCCAGTGTGACCCCAGCCCGGGGTTTTGCCAAGGGTGAGTTTGCCCCTCTGCGACTATTTTCTGAATCCTGAGCACATGCTGTCTTTTAAAAGGCCTTTTCTCAAAACACCAGGCTCTCTGCTTTGCTCCAGCTGTTCAGCTTCAAGCTGCAGCCCCGCCTCCCCAATGGCTGCTCTTCACCAATGTAATTTATCCAAATCCTGCAGCTTAATGTCATTTCCAAATTAATTCAGCACCTACAGTGGAACTCAATGACAGTTGAGTGCCATGTGCTGTGCGAGGACAGGGCAAAATGACCTGACTTAAAGAGGCTTCAGACAAGGAGAGAAATAAAGGGCTTGAGGAAGATGCAGGGAGTCTCCCAAGATTACTTGAATCCTCAAAGATTACTGACCCCCCAGCCTGCTAACTCTCAGCCCATGCCCTTCTCCCCTCCGTTAACAGCTGTATTAGAGAGAAGCTATTCTAGCAGATAAGGCAGACAACTGGCGTCACATGAATTAGTTTAGGTTTTACAAGCAGTCTGCTTTTGACTTGGACAAGATGCTTGGTAGATCACATACACCCTGAAACCACTGGCATTCAGGTGAAACTACATAACACACTGAATAACCTTCTGTTGTCTTTTGCTGTTCAGAAATGTTGAGTGATTTTTTTAGCAGAGACATGTCTCAAGTTCCAGGGAAACCCTCAGCCAAGAGGGGATGGAAAAAAAAAAAAAAAAGAACCAAAAAAAGCTGGGATCAGTCATCCATCATATCACTTCCAAATAATATTTGAAAAGTAAACATTGCAGGGCATGTGTCTCTAAGCACCTCGTGTCACAGATCCAGCTGTACCCAATGACAGCGCACTTCACAATTTGTGCAGAAGTTTCAGATGGAGTGCAGAATTTGGTCTCCTTGCCCCACCAAAATGCTTATGGGTTATGGCTATTGTAAGTTCTTGGAGAAGACTTCAAAAGGCACTTCAGTTAAAGAAATAATTATTATATAAGTTACAGCTGAGCATTTATAGGATAATTGCCTTTCCAGAAGTGTACCTCTAACACACCCTGGCATTGATGTTTTCAATTGTAGGGTGAAGACCAAAACTAAATGAGATCAGCAGAAAATTCATATTCATTTAGCTACCCCAGGATACAAAAACAAAGTCTTACATGGTCAAGGACAGAAAATCATTGTAATAAGAAAAGTATGGGCTAGCTGAAGGTAAGTGATTGGGTATGTTTGGGCAACCATGGGCTTTTCAGCAAGAAAATAGTCCAGATCTTATCTTTATTTGCAATTTTCACATACAAATAAAGCTTATAATTCTATATAAAGTAACTTTAAAAAGCTTCTGCAACCCATTTGGGTCAAGCATCACAAGGAAAATGAGTTGCTCAAAAAGTGGAAAAACTGGAGAGTATTCTATAAAATTCAAGGCCAAGTATAAAATAAATAACAGAAGACATGGAATTTCTGTGGAATACCTTGCTGTGTGCTGATCCGTAATAAAGATTTTTCTTCGACTGGTCACTGAATCCATCAAGAACAGCTCAGTACAAAGGCATCAAAGTTGCCTCAGGAAGTCCACAAACCCCAGAGGCCAGGGGGCTGGATTAGTGTTCTGGGAAGGTGTCAGTATGTGGTTGCTATCTTGTGACTCTTCCTTGGGCATCTTTGTTGCTCAAGGCCTGCAGGAGAGTGCCCCACTGCTGGCACTGGACAGCTCCAGCCATTCACACAAATGTTCCACAAAGGAAAAAAAAAATGTGCCATTTTAGGCATTTGTTTGTCGCTGCTGTCCTCAACCTTGATTTCCTCACTTCAGCTCTGGGTCTCCTTGCTTACATTTTCCTTTCTTTAGAGTTGTTACAAGTCAACAAGTTGAACTGGAATGGGCTGCCTGCGGAAGTGGTGGAGTCACTGTCCCTGGAGGTGTTGAAGAGGAGAATGGATGAGGCACTTAGTGTCATGGTTCAGTTAATTAGAAGCTGTTGGGTGTTAGGTTGGACTCAATGATCTCAAAGGTCTTTTCCAACCTGGTTAATTCTGAGATTTTGTGAACAGAGAGCCACCAAATGGAGCCACATGGGCCAGGATGAAAAAAACCACTTCTCTCCAGTGCAGTGGAAGTCAATATGCCTTTAACACCTATAAACGGTACATTGTGGGAAGATGGTAGTCCTCTGTGTTGGGCCCAAGACAACCATGTGCACCGAAGAACTCAGATTTTCAGACTGTGCAAAAAAGATGGTCCAAAATAGTGCCGGGGATTTTAATACCCCACTTTTGTGCAACTAGAGTATCCTCAAAGCAAAACTCTCTTTAATTCCTCTACCTGTTGAAAAGAAGCAAGAGCTCTGTTTCAATTGTATGGCAGACCTTTAACTGAACGCTGGGGGCTGGTCTGTTCTGATATAAGGATAAGCCTCCCCTAAGTGAGTTTGTTTTGCTCCAAAAAGAATCGGTGCCCTTAATTGAATAGAAGGGCAGAGGATTATGAGTTTGTGGAGGATGAGGGTGAGAAGGCAGTGTAATCGCTCTGACACAGATGGGGAAAAGCTCGTGGCTCCAGATGGGTTTCCCAGAGAATCAGATAAGCCATTTAGTGTACTTGTTGGCTCCCCATCCATTTAAATTGCTTTGCAGCTGGGTGCTTCTCCCAGGGACTATGGAAAGGCAAAATATGAGGATAGGTCAATGCCACGAGTTCAACAAGAGTGGAAGATCTGTTCCTGACACATGGCTGGGGCTTGCTCCCACAAAGAAAGGCAAGGATCGAATACATTTTTTTCAGACGTGGGAGCATTGGAGTGGTGTTGTCTGCTCAGAGATAGCAGCACAACAGTTGGGGAGTGTTTCTCAGGCCCTGCTCTGCAAGCAGGTGGTGAAATACCCTCTTAGCTCAAGTTGCAGGGGAATCTGGTGTTTTGAGATTGAGACAGGCTGAATAACAGCTACAAAGACTTCTTTCTGGGCAGCAGATTTCACACATCAGTAGCAGCAGTAGCTGCTCTTTCTACTTTCATACTCAGACATACCCAGAGGAGTTGTTTTTCCTTTATCTTGATTCTGTCTTTAGGCAGAAATCCTGTGAGGAAGAGTACAGTTCGACAAATGTGAAGTAAATGGGCAGGTATGGTTGCGCCCTGGACCTGGAGCATGCAGATCATTACACCGCGTCCATTATGGGTACTGGAGGCACACTAAATTACTTCTCTTGGTCTCGAAATGTTACAGAACAGACAGTATGCAAGTGCCTACATTACCTAATTCTTATATTCAACAAAAGAAGTATTATTTGGGAGCAGGAAGTCTGAGAAAACTTGAAGACTCCAAAGTTTAGGATCAGTAAGTGGCTATTTAGACTAAGCCTGCAACGGGAAGATGGAGTGATAAAAAGCCCATCAGAGTGGAAGCTGACAGCTTTGTGTGCTTTCTGTCCCTGTGAATAATGTGAACCCAGAGACACCATGTTTCCTCTCACTTTGAATCAGGGGGAGAAGGCTCCTGGGAGCACGGGGGGCTGCGCAGGTCAAAGCCATTGTTCTACTGGATGTCCCACTTGCTGTTGTCACGGTGGAAGCTCAATAACATCATGCTGATTCCCCCCTGATCCATTCTCTTCTCTTTTAGTCTTTTTGCAGTCTTAAAAAGGAAACATAAAAAATGCTGCTTCTTATGCATGAACAATCACTTTCAAATGCCAGATCTCAGTCCAGAGCCTCCTGGAAAGGAGTCAAGCTCTAAGGAGTTTGTTTTCATATATTTTCTCTTATCAGTCCCCATCACAGATCGAGGTTTGTGGTTTTACAGCTGATGGCAGGTTGCCTGCATATCTCAGAGCTGAAATGCAAAAATTAAGCCAAGCATGAAGACAGTATCGGCTTGACGCTACATGCCTTTCTAGGGGTATTAGATAAGAGATACTGTTTGCACAGAACAAACCTGTTACCTCAAGAGAACAAAGCTGCTTTTAACTGTGGCTTGCTTTAACTTTTGCCTTAAACAAATTTGCAAAGCATATGAGTCAAAGAAATGGACAGCCACATCATCAGCTTTATACTGCTGACCCCAATGTGGCAGGAACAAGCTGAAATTATAGTCTAGGTCTGATCCACTCTGTAGATGACCACAGCATCTATCATCTCACTGATGAGGGACTCAGTACTAGCCTGGAGAAGACCATCCTTCATTGGATCTTAAACCAAAAAAAACCTTTAATAGAGAAGCATTTCCAAAGAATGGTCTTGATGCCATACGGTGTGTATGTGTGTGTGATACTCTGGGACACTTTGTGATTGCACACAAGGGTTCTTGTTCCTTGATGGTCCATCCTGAGAACACTGTGGCTTCCTTCTGACCCACATGCCTGGTTTCCTTCTCATGGAAATAATGGTACTAGAGTTACAGTGAGGACAAATGCACACACAAATCTCTCTCCAAACCACACGGGCCACATTTGTGTAGGCATGCTTTTACGTGCCTTGATTTAAATATAGCCTGAGTACACTTCGACTCTGAACTACCTTTTCGGAGAATCTGTCTCTCTCTCCCCTTCAAATCATTCACTCTACACAACCTGAAGACCTCCAAAATGTAATACAAACCTTTTTGTGCATTCAGTGTTCCTATATATTACCTGTTTAGTAAACTATATTTTTTTGCCCTATACCACAGTTAGCTACTGTCTTAGGAGTTATCACAGCCCGCTCAGCCACAGGAGGTTTTCTTATCCGAAGGGAACCCACTTGTGTGTGGAAAATT
>VWYK01055545.1:9765-21116 GCA_013399775.1 Semnornis frantzii
AAGATTTTCCTGAACGAATTTCTGAACCAAACTAACCAATTTTATATAAAGTTGTGGGGGGGGCTTTCTGGAAGTAAAAATAACTGTAGATTTTATAATTCCTGCCTTGTGAACTCCCACAACCGAGTCACAGTGCTCTGCAGTTCCACCCAATATGCCTCTGTAAATCACCCTACAGCAAGGTTCTTACATTAGACATTAGTCATCACATAGTCCACCTTCGCAAAACAGACTACTTCAACTGCAATGGCTAAAAGGAACACATTGCAACTAAGAACATAAAAATTGTGAAATTACATAAAGAGGGACAAAAACAGAAAACTGGTAGAAATACAGTTTCATCAAGAGGAAGCCAGAATAACTGCCTAATCTCTAAATACACAATGTTTAGAAAAGATTTAGTAATTAGTTTTGTTTTTTAAAGCCACCAATGACCACTGAGAACTTAACTGATATTAATTTCATAAATCATTTGTATCCTGTGGTCACTGCAAAATCATTTCATAATTTTCTTAACTGTGGGTTAGTTTCCCAGTCATGTTTAATTAATTAGTTTTAATTAAAATATCAAAATTAAGCTGATCTCCCTATGCTACTTAACACAGTTTTGGGGGGTTTATGTACCAGTTTCTGTGGAAAAGATAAATCTTCAGCTATCTGCTGTCACTGCCTTGAAAAAGCTACTAACATTACTGCTTTGAGCAAATGAAGATTACTTAAGTTCAAGTGATGCCTACCTCTATCTTCCAGATCTGTACCTCACAAATTATCTGAGAGCCCGTCAAAACCTACACAGTTCCTAAATGCATGGCATTACCCAATACAGTTCACTAAAACAATCTAGGAACTTCTCAGCTCTGGCACTTACTCAATTCCAATTACAAACATTTTTTCCAGAAGGTATGATTTTGGGAGAGGAAAACTGAAAATGCCAGGTTGTTCCTGAAGTATCTCTAGTGACAGAGCAAGCAAAATTATTCCTTGATGCACTAGCATCCTTCTTCAAACCCTCTGTAAGATTTAAGCTAAAAAGAAGCTCTGAGTATAGGATGTTGCAAAGTTATCTTGACTCTTCTGGATTTTCCCTATAGAAAAAAACAAGAAACAAATAAACCAATAAAACACTCAGTATGCAAAGCCAGGACAAGCTACTGAAAAGGGAGTGTGCTCCATTTATGCCATTTCTACCCTCACAGTTCCTAAATACTCCCCAGAGGAGAGCTCCAAGGGCAGCTATTCATCACGGAGACCCTGGCAGCATGGCTCTTTCACAAAGAATATTTACAGCTGCAGTAATCCATAGACTACATTAAGAAACTCTAATCTGATAATGATTAGCTCCTTTCTTCTTCTGGATCTCCATGGCCAAGTGCCACTTGGGCACCTAATTTAATCACTGTTTCTGTCTGCAAAAGCCCCTGCATTGCTTGTGTGTCAGCATGCAATCCTACTTGGCACAGCACAAAGTCACTACTAACCCAACCACTCATTTTGACTTTTTTTTTTCTCTGTGAAGTGTGTCTCTGTGCAAGTCATGAACTAGTTCCTGAAGTCAGGCATTTGCATGACAGCTTGCACTGCAGTTGAGAATGATATATTTGGTACAGTAGACCCTCTTTCTGAACCTGCTTTAATAAAAATCTCTGCCTTCACTCAATTTTTGTCTTAGTCTCCTTTCCCTTATGTTTCTTTAAATTACTGACATGGTTTGAAGGGTTCCAGGTTATCTCAGATTTCCCAAAAATCTACAAAGACCGAGATCTGTCCCAGGGGATGAACTAGTCACCCCTGGATATTGTAATTATGTTATTCAATCCCATAATCACAGAACATTAGGGGTTGGAAGGGACCTTGAAAGATCATCTAGACCAACCCCCCTGCCAGAGCAGGATCACCTACAGTAGGTCACACAGGAACGCATTCAGGCAGGTTTTGAATGTCTCCAGAGAAGGCAACTCCACAACCTCTCTGGGCAGCCTGTTCCAGCATTCTATTATCCTCACAGTGAAAAAGGTTTTCCTTATGTTCATGTGTGACCTTCTATGCACCAGCTGGCATACGTTGCCCCTTGTCCTATCATTGGACATCAAGGAGAAAAGCCTGGCTCCATCCTCCTAACACTGCTCCTTCACATATTTACAAACATTAATGAGCTCACCTCTCAGCCTCCCCTTCTGCAAGCTAAAGAGCCCCAATCCTGAAAACACTTTAAAAGTAAGCAGGAAGATCAGTTTGTTCCCTTTTCTCCCTGACTCTCCAACTCTCTGCATGAATCCTTATCTTGTAACTAGGTAAGCAATACCCTGTAGGTTGTGGCCTTCAAGGCCATGTACCATAGTGAATTTTGGCCTGCTTGGGCCTAACTGGGAGAATGGGGGATGGGAGAAAATAAGCACTGGGGTTTATTTTTGTGGTTTGCTGGGGGGGGGGAAGGGTTTTGAGGAATTCTCATGTATGCTGTATCATTCATGTATGCCGTATCTTTTCTTGCACACTTTTAAAATATAACTTTATTCGTCTCTAATTCAGCCAGACTATTACTATTTTACTGCCTTTTTTCCATACAAGAGGAGTAAGATAAGATAATCTCAGCCTGTTGCGCTCTCACACAAAAACTACGACAATTACTTACTGGACTGGTTGTAAGTGTAAACTACCTGTAAAAGCAGGTCAGTTTTACAAAAACATAAAATCCTTTTCGTACTACTCAACTAACAGTTTTGGGTTTTTTTCTGAGAAACAAACAGCACACTTGAAAAAGTAGTATGTTCTTTTCCAAAACTCCTGGTCAAGAAGTCTGATTTATTCCTAACAGTAATGCAACTGTTCTCCTCAAAAATGCACACAGTGCGTTGGCACATTTATTTTCTTGAGTCTTATCTCTTATCACCTCAGCTACAGCATTTACTTAACACCCATTGAGTTCTATTTAGAGAACTATAGTACACAAAGTAGTATTTACTGACCATGAATATTCTACAGGGTGCTTAGGAATTCTCTAGTTCGCTGACTTTACTGTCATTGGAACCAGCATTTTGCTGTTAATTTGTAATAAACACATATACAAAATATCCAGGTCTTCCTTTTGGTCAGCAACCTATATCAATGTTTTATGACAATGAATTATTGGTAGAAAAACAAAAACTGAAGAAAACATTTAAAACTAAGAGCCCAGTAGTATTCTGTACTGAAGCATCATCTGGAAACTGCCAGCATATGCAAGACAAACTGTGTAACTAGGCTTAGTGCCAAGGATAACCTTTTGTTCCAAACAAGAAACCTGCAGGGCTGCCAACAGAAATTCAGATGAGCCAATCCTACACAAGGTGTAGGAAAGTTTCAAATATAATTTCTTCAAAGAAAAGTTTTAAGTTTCTGAGGATTTCTAAACGAGGGAAAAAATGCTTGCCAGTTCAGATCTGTCTGCTCTTGCACAAGTCATCGGCTTCATTGATCTCCCTAGCCCCCTGAAGAAGCTACAAACTAGGGGACATGATGGGAGAAGCACTGAATCAATGGTCTATTCTTGCAGCTCACTTAGCTATAACTTAGTGGATTCACTATCATTGAACAATGCAGATCACAGTCACATGAAGAGCAAAATCAGCCTGAAAGGTTGAATCAGTTACAATTATTTCCTGTACATGTAATCCAGTTCTGATCCCTCTGAAGGAATCTCAGCACAAAAGAAAAGTTGATGCGAAAAATATGCATTTGCATACATTAAAATCACAACTTCCCCTATAAAACTGAAACACATCATCTTTTTAAAATATAGTTATGCAATAAAAAGCTATAATATGAATTAACATTTTTGCTACTGATAAGTAATAATCACTTACCACATTTCAGAGTGCAAGCATGTTCAAAAATCACATGTACATGCAGATTTAGGATCTTTTTCCTGTCTTCCAAGTAGATCAACTGCATTATGTAAAGCATTATTGCTGAAGTTTGCTAGTGATAGTTCAACACATCTTTCACATAACTGCATTTATTAGCAGAAATGATTCATTTAATTTTAAGTCATGGCTGCATAGTTTTATTTTTTGCATGTAGAACCACTGTCAAAATGTGCAGCTTAATTGTATTCAATATTCGCTCAACACTTTGATGGACTACACATTTGAAAGTCAAATGCCAATCCATTTCCTTTACAATCAAGTCCCTGTTTAAAAAAACATTATAGGCTATTTGCTACAAATTAGAACAGGAGGTTTCTGCTGTCATTCAACAGGAACCAATTTATTTCATTAAACACAAATCTACACTTCCAACCCACTTTAATTCCGAAAATTCAACTAAGCATACCAGCCTTCATTTTGTTATGAAGCTCTGATTTAAACACCCATAGATGTTTGGAATATTTAGAAAAGGGCCATTCAAAACAAAGCAGTAGTGTTCATAGACCACATAGATAGTAGTGTCTTGTATACAATTTCACTATGTACGTACTTCAATATTGTGCTTAATTGACCCCTTTTGCATCACACTTAAAAAACTAGTATCTATTCATATTACAATCATAATGAAATAGCCACTTATACTTGAAAACAAATGGCATATATATATATAAACACACATACATATATTCAAGTACAAAAATGACAGTAAAACACTTCAGGTTAAATATTCCAAGTGCTACACGTGTCACACAATGGTTAGCAATTATACAGGTACAAACGTTGCTCCTGTACTTGCCCAAACACTTAGGTATGTAGCATACATTTAGAGGACAGTGAATATGAAGCATCACCCTTCTGGATTAGCACTAAAAATAAAATGCATCTATTGTACAATTTTAAACACACTACATACACAATCCCACTCTAACTCCAGGATAATGAATACTACCACAGAACTGCAAAAGACAAAGACATGTTGTTTTAGTAATGCATTATTAAATCAGAATACCCTGATCCTATTTAACTTAAAAAAAAATTAAAAATCAGAGAATTCTACTGAATTATCAGAATTTATTTATATTGTATTAGAAAAACAGTTGCTGAGATTAAAGGCTAGTGTGGAAATACCAGCAGGAACTAGTGCGGGATTATCTTTCATTGCACAGGCTTATTTACTCCTTTCTTAAATCCTGAGAATTCCAAAATCCATTGTTTTCCATTCATATCTTTAACTGTAAATACCTCAAAGTAGTGTGTCTTAACACAGGAATGTGTATTAGAACGGAAGCTTAATTACCAAACTGGCATTTCTGTGTTTGTTACTACTAAGTACAATCAAGTTGAATAAATAAAGCATTCCTCCATCTCTTTTTTAGAATGCAGGGAAAAGGTATTTGTATCACAAAAGGGAAAGGTGGTGAAAGTAAAGTCAGAAGTTTTGTTTATACAAAGTTGGTCTTAGAAATAATGGAAGGTTCACCATTTATAAAATGTCATAAATATAGGCCACTACAAAAGTCCATTAGATTGAAGCAAGGTAAAGAAATAAAATCACATATACATAGCAAATGAGGTGTAGTTATTGGTCAATATCAGTCTTACCTGAGACAAGGAGTAAAAAAAAAAAAAAAAAAATTAANCAGCAACTTAAGTTAGATGGGGAAAAAAAAAAAAAAAAAAAAAAAGGCAATTTGCATGAAAAATATATTAAAGATTCAGTTTAAGATGGAACTGTTAATTGAGTATGCATCAACTAAATCATAGAACGATGAGGTTGGAAGGGACCTCAAGGATCATCTAGTTCCAAACCCCTGCTGTAGGCAGGGACACCTCCCACTAGTACAGTTCACTCAAGGCCTTGTCCAGCCTGGCCTTGAACACCTCCAGGGAGGGAGCAGCCACAACCTCCCTGGGCAACCTGTTCCAGTGCCTCACCACCCTCACTGGAAAGAACTTCCTCCTAACATCCAGCCTAAATCTCCCCTCTGCCAGTTTAAACCCATTGCCCCTCGGCCTGTCATTGCAAGACTTTGTAAATGGTCCCTCCCCAGCCTTCCTGTAGACCCCCTTCAGATACTGGAAGGCTACTTTAAGGTCTCCTCGAAGCCTTCTCTTCTCCAGGCTGAAGAGCCCCAACTCTTGTAGCCTGTCCTCATAGCAGAGCTGCTCCAGCCCTCTGATCATCTTCGTGGCCCTCCTCTGGACCCGCTAAATGTCATTTAATTTGTTCATTACCATACATATTTATTTTGGGTGGCCGAAGGAAAAGTTAAGATTGAAAAGTTAAAACTGTGTTGCACAGTAATTAGTAGGATTTGCACATAGGCAAGAAACTCTTGGAGCACAAGCTTTTCATTGTTAAAATAATCACAAGGTATCAACAGTACTCCTCTGGAACACCCATCTATTCAGACAAGAGAAGCTGAAGAGTGACAGTCGGGGTCTACACTTCTGTAGAGAACGACGTGGTGAGAAGCCAATATCCACAGCATAGGTATTTCTGGGACTTACTTTAGTCTAGTGCTACTGTGTTGTTCAGGAGTTGGAAGCATGGGCTCCACTCCTGGAGAGCAAGTATTGATGCCAGATCATCAGAAAGGAATCCACTTCGAGATCTGAGGACACTCCAAAGTGGTAAGTGGGAACAATTCAGAGCTGTGTCAAAACCAAAAAGACTAAAACACTCCTGGTTACAAACCCTATGGCTCAATGAGGGAAACGGATGCTCCAGATCTGGAGTAGTGAACTATTCTCCCCCCACAGTCTAAGTAATGTGTCAATTCTGTTATGCAATTACATAGCATTCCTCAAGCATCACATAACTTATTTCCATGCAGAACTAGATAGATGTAACTAAAAACTGACTGAAAAAAAAAAAGACTAGCTTTTGTTAGGCTTGACTTCTGGTTTATCACCTTTACAGGTTTTGATAAGTACCTGCACTATACAGACTTCTGCACTGGTCTGTTCATTTCAACAATCAACCTCTTCAAGGCTAAAGTTTAATTTTCAAGGAGCAAAACCAAAGTAACAAGATGTCTAGAGATCACAAATGGGACATTAGCGGATGTTGTTACAAAGCCTGTATGTGTATTCACTGCATCCTGCAGCATATCAAAACAGTGCCTGAAGTACACCTTCTAAATGTACTTTCAGCCTTGTTATCAGCTGCCTTTGTTCTGCAGATACTGTTATCTTTTGAGTCTACTGATAATTGCTTCTGACTTCAATAGACAGTAACACTTCTGATCAATTCCAGTTCTGACATGCCTCGACTTGGAAAAACATTCAAAAGAATTTTTCCAACAAAATAGAAATTGTTTCCTCTCAGCTTTAAGTTGAGAAGAAATTACTTAAGTAGACGATTATATGCTGTAGAAGTGCACTGTTAGATCATAAGGAGAGGAATTAATAAACAGAATAGATATACAAGAAGGAAGGTTTTATTATGAACCTAATAGCACAAAGTTCAAAAGTAAGAGAAAGTGTACCTGTAAGGCAGGAAATAAATTGGATTATTTTTTATGTTAAAACCTACTCCTGTAGTGTTCCTGATGATCTTTACCTGCTTTGAGGAATGTGTATAAAAAATTTATGTACAAAAACCAAGCCATCAAGTACTGTGCACCCAGTGGTCAGTGATATCAACTGCAGTCACAGAAACCAAACTAACAAAACTGATCCAAGACACACAATGCAGACAACAGCATCAGGGTTTGACTCTGTTGTTGTGAAAAATCAATGAGATCCCAAAGCACTTCAGCCTTAACTGGTTTCTAAAGTTGCAGATGGGAGAAATAATAATAATTGCAATTATAATTACATCAACTTTAGTGACATCAAAGCAAGAAAGCATCCCTAAAATGGAACAGTAAATGCATTGTACATGAAATTATTTGCATTTTGCTTTCTCACCCATCTAAGCAGAAGGATAATGTTTTAGAAACAGTCCAATCAAAGTAGTAAGGAAAGTCCTCTATTTTCTGCTTTTGTTTCATTTACCAATTCCAGAAGCTTCGTATGACGTAAGAAGAGACAAGTAGGAGTACAAATCTTTGCATCCACTTCACTGAACAGCACACAAAACCTCTACCCAAACATGGAGAAGATTTGTCACTTTACCAAAAAGACCTTGACCAGCATCAGAATTTTAAGTTTTAAATCAGAATGCCATTTAAGTGTGCAGTGACCTACTAATTTTTTCTGTAGAATCTGAATCGTGGCAAAAGATTCTAGGCAGGAAGGTGCAAAGCCAGTTCCTATGATAAAGCCCTGTTTTCAGCTGCTCCTAACTTTTGTCAGTGACTGCATTGAAATGTATGCGCTGTGTCTGCTTCGGGGGTATTTACTGTCTCATTCACAAATAACTCAACAGCTTCCCAGAACGAGATGAAGACATGTGAATGGTGCTGTTTCCTATTTTCCTTTGAAAACTCAGTATCTCTATCTGGCCTCTCCTGGTCCCCAAAGCAGTGCCAAAGCAGTCAGCACACATCTGCAGCCCTGAGCCCTAGAGAAATACTGTTACCACCACTGGAAAAGGGAAGATGCTAGGCAGAAGAGGAAGAGAAACCATCTCTTTTTATTTCTTCCAGTTAGCCAGAGTTCAGACAGCCCCAAATTTAAGACTTGACAAAAATTTAGTCTACAGGATTTCAGTTTGCTTTTGCATTCGGATGCTCGAATATTTAAGTGCAGGTATGAAAGCACAAAGGCAAGCACAATCACCCAGTACCAGCAGATCTGGGCTGGTGCTGGCTCCATCCTGCCTGGACAGAAGGGGCAGCAAACTGATGCTGAGCTCTCCACACCCTGGAGAACTACCTATAGCCATGGGGCTGGAGCATGAAAGCCAGAGACATGACAACATCAACTTCGTGACCACAGACTCCAAACAACAAGCTAGAAGTCCCTAATAAATTTAACCAAAATTTTGCATTTTTCACCAATAGCTTGTGTGTCCAAGATGACAAAAAGATTGATCAGACTTACAGGTAACCCTATTTTCTGGCTATACCCTCACTGTTTAATACTATCTGTTTCTTTTTAAACATTAATAGAAACCCTGTAGCAGATTTGGAGACCCACAGACTCTTCCTTCCAGCACAGATGACAAAGCTTCTGCACCTTCAGAGTGGTTCCCTGCTGGATTCAGTGCGGCAGAACAGCATGGATCTCCCTGCCAGGAGGCACACAAATACTTGTATCATGTTGTACTAACAGTATGTTTTCCTGAGATACTCTGCTAATTTGTACCCTCCCCAGACAGTTGTTGGGTAACACAATTTCACACGTTTGTAAGCTAATTCAGAGACCAAACACAAAATGCTGCACTAGGGAACAGTTCATGCATTGCAATACTCCCAGCAGACACTTGTAGTAACAACATCTTCCTGCCAATCCCTTCTTTAGAGTAGAACTTCCCTGAAAATTGTATTTCATTGTGAATTTTCTTTGCAATTTTTCTAAAACAGAATTAAAAGGTAATATGCAACCATTCTAACCCAAAGAGTTCACACCAACAGAAAAGAAATAGAAAATCATTTTGCAGACTGACTGTAGTATCTGTCCCTTGGGAAGAATCCTGAGGTAGTTTCTTTAACCCTGTTAATGTTTGTTGCCCAATTCAGGCTGTTAAGTCACATGCTGCTGGCTACCAAAGTTTAACAAGCTTCTTTGCATCAACAGAATTATGTCTTGTTCTCAGCAGAATCAGATATAATGAAGTTGCTCATTAAAAATAATGAGCTGCTTTAGTAATGAGCCCTGATCTACAGCCTCAGTCTGAGGAATATCTTCTTTTCAATTGAAACGTAATTAGATTCAATTGAGGTCCCCAAGCTGGGATATTAAAAGGTAACCGCAAAAATCATACTTAATTATGAAACCTGAATACACTGAGACTGTCAGAGACTCCTGTGTAATACCTATGCTGCTGAAATATTGGTAAATATTAGTTAAAAGCAATTAATATTGCCAAAACTGAGTAGTAGTCCTTAGCTAGTTATAGAACTAGTGTTTCTAAACTCAAGCCGTTACATTTATACTCAATTGCCTGAGGACAATTGTTTACTTATTTAAAGTTAATGGCTTAAAATTCAGTGGTATTAAGATCAAATGATTTCCACTGACACCAGTAGGAATTAGGGAAATCTGATAAAATCCAGGCCACTAATTTATGCACAGAGCTAAAAATTTCTCTTCATGCCAAGCACACAAAGTTAAAAATATACCAGCCATATGGTGAAAGCAAAAATCCAGACATGAGTATAAATGCCAGGAGGTAATGTCCAAAAGTTATGAAAACAAATCTTGTACCAATGTCTTTGCATGAGGTCAGCTGTGTGTACCACAGCCAACAAATGACATCAAAGCACATCTGAAAGTCTCTAGAATGCTGCTTATCACCACCAACGCTGAGGAGTCAAAAGAAATTTTCTGAGTGACAATTAATAACATTTAGGAGCAGCTAGCTCTTAACAGATATAGCTCAGCCTGTCAAGGTACAGCTCCCGACAACTTCCAAACACATCTCTACTCACATGGCCCCTGGCAGGATCTCTAGCCATGAGACTCTTCCTTCCCTTTCATAGCCACTCTGTTCACAAAAGCACATCCACCCATTGCTTGATACCAAATCAATGACAGAAAGAGTTTGGAAGTTTCTTGGGGTGTTTTCCAGGGTGGTTGTTTCGGTTTTGGGAGTGTGTTTTGTTTGGTTTGTGGTTTGGGGCTTTTTTTATGTATGTCACCATTGCTTCTTCAAATATTCTGTCTCTGCACAAAGTATGAGGACTGAATATGGCCTTAAAATATCTTGATATGCTCTATGAACCTAACTGTAAATATTTTTTTCCACGCACAAGACAGACAGAAGCCTATCAAATAAAAACTGGGCACAACAGATTATCTCTGACATCCAAGCATTTCTGCTGGGATCAACCAAAGCTGCAAATTAGTGCCAAGTTTATTGACAGATTTTCTATGCAAACTTCAGAAGAAACAGACTGATAAATTTTCACACTGAAAGAGTACTGGGAATAAATGTAGTTGTGATAAGATTAGGAAAAGGCAAGGAGGCTGGCATTAAACCATGCTGCACACCATCCACTCTGCATCAGAAGGTGCTGAAGGACCTTTCAGTACATTCAGAAGAACTTAGACTTCAGATATGTGTTTTTGAAATGCAGCCTACAACGTCCACCTGTCCCTTCAAGTCTTCAGCTACATGCTCTGAACATAAGCAGACACGCAGGATGCATGGAACAATGGACATTAGGGAACAACGACGTGTTCCTGAAACAACCTCTGACATAAGGGATGTAGAAATTAAAAGTAGTCTCAGTCACTATACTGTATCCTGATGATTTTCAGATAACCCTGTCCCACCACACAAAATGTGATGCACCTCTCCCAGACCACTCTAGTTTAAAAATTATTTCAGTG
>VWYK01055546.1:1534-23808 GCA_013399775.1 Semnornis frantzii
AGACCACCTTCAAACCTATGTTTTCCTTGTTAAACCCAGCATAATGCTGTTACAGTTTCACTGTACCTCATCCAAGCAATTGACACGGACATTCTTGCTGCCCAGTAGCCTCCCAGCCTCCTCGGTGTTTCCTTTTATTAAAAAACAGAACAAGACACAAAAAGAGAAAAATGTTGGGTGAGAAAGTGAATAAATTGAGAACCAAGAGGAAAAAAAGCAGTTCCATTCGTAATTAAAATGAAAAATATTTGTAAATTAATCATTTGCAATGCAGATAACCACCAATAAATCAATCACACTTAGTGAAGAGGCTTAGAAATGAACAGCGTTCTGTTTTAGAAGCCAAAAGCCAAGAAGTCACACCATCAAAGAGCAGTCTGAGAGTTTGCACTAGAAATAAACATCCATTTCTTGTAAGTAACACATACTGATATGTCCTGTTCTTGAATGTGTCTGTTCGTAACAGCATCGGAACAATTCTGAGAAAGTAAAACAATTTTAACATATTCTGTACTTTCACATATTTTGGAGCATCTCATGTTTAAAAGAGCTATATAAATACTCACAAAAGCAACTTATCCAATTTGCTTTATAATTTACTCACATCTCCTTTCCTGTTTAAATTTCAAATAAGCAACATTCCATCTCCCATGTCCATGGGAGTGGAAGGAGGATGCTTTAGCTAATATGGAGGTGGAAAGGACATGGACTGAAGCAGTTTGATGGGTGATGTTTCTAAAAATTGCCAAATGCATAAGCAGACTAAGTCTGGAGGAAAAAAAAATCTGGGCAAGGAAAAATAACTTTGTATTTTTCAATTTGCTACAAGAATCCTTCCATTTAACCCAAGATGCTCATTTTAAAGACAAACTTAGTGTTTATCTTCAAATTACAAGGAGGTGCTCTTCTAGCAAACTTTCAAAGTACCTCTTGCAACTGCAGTTTTGGATCATTTCATTTCAAGAAAAAATCCATTAGAAATATATTTTTTCATAAAGCTTTTGGTGTCACTTAACTATACTAAACAGGTTTCTTTGCCTTTTATAAAAAGTATTTTGGGGAAAAAAGCCAGTCATTTTGAGTCACCTCACACACTTGACAGCCCCAATAAAAAACACTGACTGACAGACAGGACACTGCCAACTAGCCTACTGCCCCAAACAGATCTATATCTTAAATGTGAGAAGCTTCTCTGGACCTGGAATAGTTTCCCAAAGACTATCTCAGCAAAAGAACAAACATCAGAAAGAGTAAGTCTTCAAGAGCTGATCTTGAGCATAAATGTTAACACAAGTAAAGCACAGCAAAATTGCATTTACAAGTTCAAATTCTTGTACAGTAAAACACTGAAGGATTTCCAAATAAGACATTACACAGATGGAAGTCAGACTTGGCTAAAGGTTAAAGCTGATGGCAGGCTTTGTACAACGGTGGTAGAAGGCTAAGGGACAAGAGAGAGAAGTTGAAAAAAAAGAAAAAAACCAGCTTCAGACTGGATAAACATTTCCACTATGCATCCAGTGAGGCAGCAAAACAGGTTGCCCAGAGACACTTCTGTCTTCATCACTGGAGGTTTTCAAGGCCTGAGAGGTTAAAGCCTTGAGCAATCTTTTTACCTCACAGCTGACCTGCTTTAAGCTTGGCCTAGAGAACCCTTGAGGTCCTTTCCAACCTGAATTATCCCATGACCTTAATCAGAAGCATCAGGTAAGTTAGATAGCGGTGTCTAATTAAAGTGAGCCAAACAGATTCTGACCTACAATAAATTTATTGCCGACTGCCCCATGCTTCTGTCTTTGGCACACAAGAACGTTTTAAGGTAATTGAGAATGAAGCCCCAAAACTATACATGTAATTCTCTACAGGTTCAAACTGCTTCAAAACTACATGTAGAAATGCATGGAGCACATTAGGTGTTTCCAGCTCACCTCTAACAACATTCAAAATTTCCAAATACCATTCAAAGCAGAACCATTTAGACAGGACTGTGAAATCAGTACTGGCCAACCATGAAACCTAACTGTTGCAACATGCATATGCACCACATAACGTGGTGAATCTACACCACTTACATAAAATGCAAAATAAAACCATGGAATGGCTAAGAGGTGCACAATACTCTGGACAAGCCCAAGTTCTGTTCATTTAAGTACATCCTGTCTGCAAGGACATCCTGCTCTGGCAGAAGCATTGTAACAGGCTGAAGAACTGGATTATCCCCAGGAAAACTTTTTTTTCTGCAGAGCACAGCAACACAAGCAGCAAGAGAAATGTCAACATCAGTTATTAATATAAATACGCATAGGAAGGATGTAAGCTTTCCTTGGCAGAATTAGAGTTGGACCTCCCCAGCGCGAACTGTATGGCAACGCGCACCCCTCGGCGCCTGGCACGCACTCCCTTGGGTGCCACAGGCCGGGCCCACACAGGCCCGCAGCGAGCGAAACGCACACTCGCTCCCAGAGGAACGGCCACCTTCCCTTTACGGGAAAGTGTCCCTCGCCGGGCCGAGGCCACAGCATGGCGAGTAAAGGCCAACAGCACTCCTGTTGTAGGGCAGCAGCCTGCTCGTCGCCACCGGCCCGCCGGAGCTGCGACACAACACGGCCCCGTCGGCGGCAGGAGAGGGCACAGCGCTGCACATCCTCCGCCAGGAGCAGCGCCGGCGACGAGAAGGTGAAGGTGCCAGGGCTGGGCCAGCACTACCGCCCACCTCCGCCGAAGAGCGAGGGCCAGGCCGGGCTCACCTGCGGCGATCACTCCCAATAAATCCTTCTCCTCCGGGCTCAGGTCACCTTTCCTTGGGGGAGCCATCACGGCCCCCTGCCTCCCACAGACGGTAAGGCGAACTTGGGGAAGGTACCTCCCGACGAAACAAGCTCAGCCCGGCCGCACCGACAGTCCGGGCCTAAGAGCACCGCCCAGACACCCCCTCCCCGCGGCAAGCCCAGCAGCACCCACCCCCACCCAGCTCCTCATGGCAACTTCCTCCCACTGCTCCGCCCTGCCGGGGCTGGGAGCAGGCTAAACCATTGCTGCCTAAGCGTGGGGGAATTGTGTGCCGGCTGTCCCACTTTGCCGATTTTCCAGGGCGGCGCTGCCGTAGAGAAGGAGGCTGTTTCTTCCTTGCCTTTGTTTTGAAGTGAGGAAACGGATTTTGTTTTTTTCTCGTCCCTGTTTTCTGACTTCCTTGGGGTTCTTTCTCTGTGTCTCCCGGGGAGGTGCTAGGATTGGTGCGGCTGGGCGGAGGAGGCGGCCGCAGGGGCGCCCGTGTGTCAATGTGTCCGTCCTTCACTCCTCCATTGTTTGCTGCTGCCTTCGTCGCTGCTGCTGCGCTTGTCCTCAACTCACCGGACCGCGCAACCACCCGACAGGTGCGGCAGACGAACAGGCGTCTCTCATGGCCGGGTCGCTTCGCCCCGCGGAGAGCGCGGCCGCTGCCGGGCGGGAACGGCGCCCCAGCGGGGCTGCCCTGGTGGGCGGCATCCGTGGGCTGCTGCGGGGCAGCTTCGGGCGGGCGAGGCGCGGGGCCTTGTCTGCGGCGGCCATCGCGGGTCCGGGCATGAGATACCCGCAGAGGAAGTCAGCGCCTGGAAATGCCGCCGTGCGCCGGTTTGCGCTCCCCGGCCACCCTCGCCTCCCTGACCGCTGCGTCAGTTGCGGGCGCGGGGAGCCCGTCTGAAGCCCCGAGGTCCCCGGAACGGGCGGCTGTGGGGTGCGGGCTGGCAGCCGGGGCTGGCCAGCCATCCCTGGTACCCCGCGGCCCGTGCTTTCGCGGGGGCTGCTTTCTTGCCTTTGTACGACATCGCTTTGCCGGGTGGGTTTTTAGTAGGCAGGAAAAGCTGTTCGACTGCAGGGACCGAATAAAGACCTGTTTGTGTCACGGCGTTGTGTCTGCAAAGGGAAGGCGACTGATAGATTGGGAAGGGAAGTAGCGCGTTCGGGGTGTTGTGAGAGGTGCCTTTTGTTAGTGCCTTTCTAAAATTAAACCATCGGTGGAAAAAATGGTCTTTGTTACGGATCCAACTTTCCACTTCTCCGGCCGAAGCTCTGTAGGCACGGGGATGATCCTACAGGTCACCAGCCAGGAATGGAGACGGAGGTTTAACATCCTTGGTTTCTGCATGTGTAGGGGAGGGAAAAGCAGAGGCATAGTACTTCTTAGTGCTGACCGTTTACCTTCTTTTGTCTTGTTCTTCAGTGCTTTTTGGTTGGGGTTTTTTTGGTGCTTTTTTTTTTTTTTCTTTTTTTTTCCCCAAAGGAAACAGTTTTTTCCTTGTAACTGACTTATGAAGGCATAGCTTTATTGGCAAGNTCTTTTTTTTCCCCCAAAGGAAACAGTTTTTTCCTTGTAACTGACTTATGAAGGCATAGCTTTATTGGCAAGCAGATTTTTTTTTTCTTTGCTTAGTACTTGCAGGTACTTACGGCTGTTGATGGGTTGGAATCGCTGTGTCTCCTACTAGCCTTATTCTTCAGTTTCACGTTTGCCAATTTCATGACTGACTTTCAGTAATGGTGAAGTCCTCCTGGCTTTTGCTTCCTGGGTAGTAGGAGGTTGCATTCCATGAATCTAGAGTATCTTCAGAACTATTTGAGTACAAATCCAAATCGTGGTGTGATTTTTTTTTTAAAAATAAAACAGCCAACTCTGTGTCTTTTCCTGATGTTAAAAAAAAGTCACGGAAATACAGGGTTGCACCACAGTATAGTTTTGCTTGAGTCAACAAGTGTAAACTAGAGAAATGCTTTGGACTTCAGATGTTAACAGATTCTATTGATTTTTTATATTTATTTGGTTTGAAACCAAAAATATCTTGAAGGAAATGCCCTCAAGAAAAAAAAGTGGGGTTTATATTCTGATCCAGAAAGATACCCCCATATAGCACTAGCAGAGGTCTGTCAGTGGTTTAACCATGAAGGCTGAAATCAGGGTTAAGTGGCCTTTTGTTGGTTCACTGCAGGGTGTGAATTTTTCCCGCTGCGAACAAATTTTCTGATATTATAATATGCTGATAATCCCTGTGGCACTATTAAATAACAAGAGGCTACAAGCTTCTTTTCATATTCAAAAAAACCCTGTCAAGCATTCAGTGTACATGCATATTACATTCTTTTTTTGTTTTTTTTAATGGGAAAATGTCAGTACTGTCACTGCACCCTAGATCACAGAGTGATCAGCCAAGCAGTTTTTCCTTGGCAGCCTCACTGGAGCTCACTTGGTGACTAAGGCTGCAGGAGTGCTCCATCTGCAAGGGTAATAAAGTACTTGAGCACCAGTTAAAAACGTTTCTTGCTCTTGTCTGCGAAAGTCTTATCTATGACCTTCAGTCCTTTAGTATGTGGTTGCTTCATAGGCTTTGGTTTATTCGTTGTGATTTTGTTATGAGGTAATGCAGTGGTGTTGCCTCCATATTACATATGGAACTGAAGGACGGGAGGCAGCAAGTGATTTTTCCAAAGCATTGTAGGGAGCATTTGTCAGGGCAGGGAATGTGAAAATGTAGTTTCTGTGACCTTTAATGCATTTTCTTTCATCTACTATATCTGGTTGTTTCACATGATTGATTTGTGGCTATTGCTATGTGGTAATTAGTAATCTAAGTTTGGGACATTAGAGGGTTGGAAATGTTTAGTGTGACTCAATATATTGTTTAGATCTCAAATTGTAAGTATTACATATAAAAAAATTCCTTATTTGTTTGTCAGATGATACCTCTTGTGCTTTTGATTTGTGAAGCAGGTACCAGAAGGTACCATTCTTCCCTTGGGGCTTGCTGGTTCTAGTGCAAGTAGGTGTGCTTGTGGGAATTTATAATAGCTATTGTAATGGATGTGTAGGTGATCCTAAACACCTGATGTTTCCTGCAGTTGTTGAGAGCAAGATTTGTGCAAGAAAATAACACAGATTTCTTCAGATAAGTAACACTGACTTTTGGTGAGTGTAAAAATTAAGTAAGCTGCTTCTTGGGTCAAGCTAGGGGGGAAGATACCGCCTTGTGCCTTAGAGACTGCACCATGAAACTCTGAGTATAGAAGGGAGGAAAAGGAAATGATGAACTGGTTTCAAGCTGTTTTCTTTCAAGTGAGTAACCTTTACTTATGTCTTAGAGGCTTGGTTGAATTATAGCCATGTACTTTGCTAATGGTAGCATAGCTCAAAGATCCTGTAGCCTCTTCTTGTGTCTAAGCTTGGCACAATCAGAAGCTTGGTCTGACCCACTACGTTTTTGCTAGAGAAAAATAACAGAATAGGCCAAAGAAGTGTTTATTTTCCTATGATGTATTCTCCTACCTCATGTCTTACTGGCTCACAGCTAAGGACTTCCTCAGCAAAAAGTAGTGCCTTTGTATTTAGCTTTGTATTTGATAGGCTGCAGTGGGTTATTTGAATTTATGTAAACTTCGGTTCTACAACATCCTGTGATTCTAACTTTCACAGCTGCTTAAAAAAACCCCAAAAACCCAAAACCCCAAACCCATCTTCTAATTTGTTTTTGAACCTGCTATTTCATGGTTTAATTTGATTCCCCACCCTCAGCCTCTAGTTCCTGTTTTAGGAGACAGTGGGGTGGTTTTTTTGTAGGCAGGAAAAACCTCACTGTACACTCATGCCTCTACAGACCTGTGCTATCCCCTGTTGCTGTCTCTGCTAGGCTGNACAGTGTGTTCTGGTAAAATGTGTCTTTGTCAAATTCAAGAATTCTTATGTGTGTTGCACATAAGGCCATGGGCTGTCACCTCTATCTGTCTTGCTGTCTGAGCCTAGATAAAGTAATTCTGGTATCTCTGGTGGATTAAATACCACCTGCGAACTGCTGTGGGCAACAGCTGTGTTGCTCCTAAGATTGTGGATTTTTTTTCCTGATACTGTTTCTTTTTCCATGTTAGCCATTTTTTATTAAATATTAGTTCTCTCCTAGACACAGCAGTATGTGCTTGTTAATTTAATATAGTAGTTATCTGTTCAAAGATAACTAAAATACTTGCGAAGCGCTCAGAGGTAACACTGGTGTATGAAAGGAAAAATGATAGATTGAAGAAAATCTATTGCTTCTCTCTAGAGAGAAGTCTGTGGAAAGCAATAATATTCCAACCAAGCCTGAAAACCCTTGTGACCTTCTTGTAATGTACTTCTTAAATCTAGCTGTAGATCTTGCAAGAGCCTGCAAAAGTCCAAATAAAAGCTATTCCAAAATAAAAAGCAAAATAAAGAGTCCAGTGACCAAGGGAATGGCTGCAGTGGTGTGGTGGCCCTATTTATGGCACCAGGGTGCTCCTCAAGATTTTATATGCTGTAAAGCTGAGAGCAGCATGAAACATGAGAGCTTCGGTGTTTCACAAAGTGTGGTTGTATAGTGCAGGCACAATAAAGGGAAGTCGTGTTTGTGGTAGATGGGTAGTAAACTTTGCAACTTGGATCACAGTTTTGCAGTGGGGTTGGGTAGGTTAGAAGTGGCAGCTTGTGTAGATCAGATTCCAAGTCTAGGATGTGCTTAGTGCATGCTTCCTAGGCAAAGGGAGAGTAAGAGGTATGCTGGTCATAAGCCAGACAAGCTGAAATCTGGGTAATGGCTGATAACACGTGGCAAAAGCTTTATGTTTTTAGTGCTTTTTCTTCAGTCCTATCCTCGCTCCATCTTTAGATATGCTTTTATCACTAGGTATGTTTTAAGGTAGTAAATTTTAAAAAAATCCTCACATTTGCCATATAAAAATTGAATATTCTTTTGCTAAGATCTGACTTCTGGAGAAACCAAAACACATGAAAATATTTCCAGGAAGTAAATCAGTAGTAATTCCTGCTGTAGTAGGGACTTTATGAGAGCAGTTAGTTGCTATGCATCTAAGAGCTTTTGAACTGAAAAAATCTGGGGTTTTCCTGGCACAGAAACTGTAGAGTTTTCTGTAAAAATATTAAAGTTCACTGACTACTTCATACACAGTCATCTTTTGGAGTCTTGTATGAGGAGCTGCTCTGCAAAATTGGAGTTATTCTTACATCAGATGGAGAAGTTTTGTATGGAGATTGCCTGCAGCGATTGCAGACTCATAGTAGTGGAAAAAGATTATTACTTTTAGCCAGCTTGTAGGAGGGATGGATTACCTCTGGTGAGAATTAGTCTTGAGTACAGACAGGTCAGACAAGGAAAATGCTAGACATTGTCTGGGACAGGGAGGTTGGTCAGGGACACAGGAAGGAAGCATCTTCTGTGATGTCTTGAATCCCAGTGAGTTACACCCTTCTACAACTCCTACAGCTATTGAAGGCAGAACAATTAAATATGGCTTTGGGGTTGTGCTTATTGTAATAACCACTATTTGATGTGTTTTCCTTTAATGTGTTTTCATGCAGAAAAAAATTCTAAGCAATTCAACAGTTTGTAGTTTGCAGGCATTAAGGCATCCTTTCATTTTAGGTTCTCTTTCCATAATTAAAATGCTCTACTTCTCGAGAAATGTTTCTAGGAAGGAAAATTTGTTCAGTGCATTCAAGTTACACGTTAGCCATTTTTCTTCTGATGAGGCACAGGAGTGGAATCTTACGAAGATGTTACCGAGCATTAACAGGTACAGGGCTTGTCATTTATTTTCACAACTATTTCATGCCTTGAGCAATAGAAAACTAGAAAAACCAAGCATGTCTCAAATACTCAGGAAGTAAACAACTTAGAAAGAAGAGGGGATGATGAGTTTCTTTTCAATCTACAACCTAATCTGTACATGCTAACATTGGTGCAAATTCGGCTAGAGTTTTATGGTGGATTTGTCCCACACGTCTGCACTTCTCTGAGGTTAGTCCTGAGTCCTATGCTGTGAGATTTCATCTCTTTAGGTCTCCTTGGACTATATTGTCTTAATGCATGATTTGCTGTGACTGAGACCTGGGGATCCCCAAACCGTCAGCCAGTGCTGCGGAAACTTGGTGTTGTGCTGTTGAATTCCATATTCTGTCTGTGTTTTATCCCCACATTTTGTGACAAGAAGATGCCCCCAGGGCCACCTGAATCCTTAAGGCTCTGCCCTTGAGATTCATCATTCTAGAGCATCAGTCTCAGCTCCTTCCCTAGCACAGGGACATGCCTGCTTCTCCGTTGCTCAAGTACGTGGATGAGGTCTCTTGGCAGGTTTGGAGTTTGGTTGTTTTGCAGAACATTATTAGAAGACTTTTTCTTGACTTAGAGAAAGGAAAACATAATTTACCTTTTCAGAGGAGCCAAAGAAAAGGCTTTATATTTTCAATTGTTGCATTCCTCATAGTGTTTACTGGTGTAAGCTGAGAGATGCCTTCTTCCCGGTGCATCCTACCATCAGTATGTAGATTTATTGGCGTTGTTGTGCTGCCATGATCCTCAGTTATGATAGTGGACTGGTTGTTTAGTGGTCTACACTGCTAAATCACAAGGCATTGGACTGTTAAGTCCCTGTTGTGGTGAAGTTGTGTGATTCTTGAACTTTTGTCTGTAAGCCACAGCCCACACCTCCCTGAAGCCAGATGTGTTAAGCCAAAGCATCTCATGGGTAGCCTGTTTGATGCTGGCATTAGTTCAATAGCATAAAGCCCTTCCTGAGTGGTTTGTTTCCTGGGTTATAGGGAGGCCTGATTCTTTACCCATTTTCCTTCCTCTTGTCAGTTTAAACAGTTGTTGACCTTTTTGGTATGACTTGGTAGCTGCTGCAAAAGCAGTGTTAGTGTGGTATGAAGAGACAACAGAAAAAAATCTTTTGAAGCTGAGGGAGAGCAAGATGTCTGTACTGGGAAAAAGGGTACTGTCTTCCTAAAGCAGACTAAGATGTTCCCCATTTATCCTTTTCTATATCCTTGTTCTTTTTTTTTTTTTTTTATCGTGATCTTGGTATAAATTACTCAGTTCCAGTTAGCAACTGGGCTATCAGATTGCCGAAGTATAGAATCAACCAGGTTGGAAGAGCCCTCCAAGCTCATCCAGTCCAACCTAGCACCCAGCCTTAGCCAGTCAACCAGACCACGGCACTAAGTGCCCCATTCAGTCTTTTCTTCAACACCTCCAGGGATGGTGACTCCACCACCTCCCTGGGCAGCCCATTCCAATGCCAGTCACTCTCTCTGGCAACAACTTCCTCCTAACATCCAGCCTAGACCTCCCCTGGCACAACTTGAGACTGTGTCCCCTCGTTCTGTTGCTGGTTGCCTGGGAGAAGACCCCAACCCCACCTGGCTACGACCTCCCTTCAGGTAGTTGCAGAGAGCAATGAGGTCTGCCCTGAGCCTCCTCATCTGCAGGCTGCACACCCCCAGCTCAGCCTCTCCTCACAGGGCTGTGCTCCAGGCCCCTCCCCAGCCTTGGTGCCCTTCTATGGACACCTTCCAGTCCCTCAACGTCTCTCTTGAATTGAGGGGCCCAGAACTGGACACAGGACTCAAATAGCTAACCTTAGCTACCTTAATTAGTGTTCTCAACAATTTATTAATCAAAGTTCATAACCACATATTTTTAATTGGAAATATCAGCTCAGGTTTTGCAGCATCATCAAGAAGAGAGGAAGAATGCCACCTGTTGCAAAGTGATTGAGAGTTACATTGAGTAGATTAACTTTTTTTTTCAAAGTTGAGGCTGGCATTTCTCCTACCTTTTCATTTTCTTTTCCATTAGCAAAGAACATATGCCAGATTTTCTAGTACTTCAGTTTTATAGAGCATATCAAACCATGCAGAGGAACAATTGAGATGCAAATGTGCTGTTCTGCATGGGCTTCAATACTCAGCTCATTGACTTTGAGAATTTGGCCATATCCATAACTGAAGTGATTTATGGTTTGGGGTTTAGCATCAGTTCACTTCTTTTAATTAGAAAAAAGACAACTGTTTAAAATCAGTAGCTGCTTTTTTTGTCTAGTGAAGAGCTTTTCATTCTTTCAAAAAATACAGGAGATGTAGCCCTGAAAGATATATGCCTCTTTTTTTATTCTTCTTTTTTTTTTACTTTATGTAAAATTCTTTTCTAGGTCCACATTCAAGAGCCCTAGGTTAGCTGATATGTCTTCATAAAGTCCCCAGAGGAAGCAGCCAAGCCTTTCATTGTTTCCCAATTAAAAAAAACCCCAAAAACCAAAACATCCTCTTTCAGTTGTCTCAGTAGTATATCTTTTCAACTGTCACATCTTTCATCCTTGTAAGTTGAGGAAATCCAATGTAGCTTTTATGAGCATTTATTACTCTCCTGTATGTATATATGTGTGCATGCACCAACACATATGTATCCTGTGCAACCTTTATTATGTTATCTGCAGAAGTAGGTTGCTGATATTGGTCTTTCCAGTGCATGAACAATGATGCTGTAAACAAAAAATAGATTTCCCTATTAATAGTGTCAAATATAATTGTGCCGAGCTGACATTGATACAGCACATACAACTGCCAAGCAGATGTCTGCTTTTTCTGCTGAAGGAACCCAGGCTGGCTGCCCTAGTGATGTTTTTTGCTCTTTTAAAAAGATACTCAACATTTGCTGCTTTGAAATTGATAACTCCTGCAGTAATGCTTTGCTTCAGAAACTGGGTTGAGTGTGGGTGGGTGGTTGTGGTGTGACACTGAGCCTGTTCTCTCGCCGTATTTGTGGTGTGCTGGATTTCGTAACTTCGCAGCCAACAATGGAAATTCTGTGAATCATTTCAGAAAAAATAAACAAGCAGATCTACTGAATTAACTGTAGAGCTGAATAATATACCACTAGTCATTGTCCTATTGCCAGTTTTGGGTGTGTAATTAAACAACTCCAGTTGAGGTGTTTTTAGGTGTTAGTGAGCTATAGACTTTAAAGGGGTCTGCCAGTCTGCTGGTGTGAATTCCTGTTGTAGAAACTGATAGAGAAAGCTTGGTCTAGTTCACCTATGTTAAAAATGCCTGAAGCTGAACCTGTAAAGCTCTCCACAAGAGGCTCTTAAGATTTCACCCTAAGATGGGCAAGAGGAAGATTTTAGATAAACTGCCTTTCTCCATTGATGTTGAAAAGAGGGAAGGATCACAGGCTTAGGTGTCTCTTGTCATTAATTTTAGGTCATGTGCACCCCATTTTGGGGCTCTAAGAGTTAGCTGTTCAGTCAGGAAAAGTGGATATTGGTTGTAGCTTAGCTGATTGCCTCCTGAAATAAGGTAGGGATCCTTATAACCAATGGCACCGGTTGGTGGGGTATTGCCTTGAACTGAGCTAATCAACAGCTCCATTGCAGCAGTTCCTGAAGTGCTTTGTGCCCATGCAGTGAAAGTGTGTAAATGGCTCTGGGTGGGTTTTACTCCCTCTGTGATGGAGTGAGGTGAAATAGTACATACCTGCTCTGGTGTACATCTGGGTGAAACAGATGTGTGTTCCTCATTAAATTCACCAGGTCTTTTTGGTGTGACTATGCTGTTAGCATATGATGCTGATACTGGAGAAGAGATAGAAATTAGTGAAGCAACAGGCTAATTTTTTTTTTATTCTAGTTTGGCTGATTTGTACTGCTGCTTTATCTGACTTCCTTCCATGACAACATTTCTTAGTTCTGAGATTCTGGCCACCTGTGTATATAAATATATTTTAGAGAACTGAGTTTTCATCTGATTGCAATTTTGATCAAAATTGCTTACAAATATATCTTTCTGATGAACAACACTGTTTGCATTCATAGCATTCATAATAGCAGTTGCTTGCAATGCTGTATTTATAGATGAAACTGAATTCTTCTGGTAAATTTGATGGGCTTTAAAGTCTTCTGAATCTGGATTGCCAGCAAAGACACATTCTTGGCTTTATGCAATTATATTTTCAGATAAGTGTTGCATTTTTCTTAAAAGGAGCAAAAATTACTCCTACAAAATTAGTAACAGAACATACTGACCCAGGTCAGTCCTCTTGGGATCTTTGTTTACTTCTCTTCCTCACCTGGCCTTAACAGGATTGACACTCAACTCTCAGTGCTGTTGTCATAGTACTCCTAAGTGGAGTATGCTGTCATGGGTGAGTAATGCTTGTCTTGTGCATCTGTGGATTTAAGAGACAGCCTTTCTGGAAGTAGAGAGTGAAAAGGAGCTACGTAGGTTGCATGATGACTATGTTACCTGACCACAAAGCTTGGCTCGCTGGGAGAAATTTGCCTTTTGTCTGGAGTCTGGTGTATGAAAGCAGCCTGCAGAGTTCTGTAGGTGTCAAAAAAGGCAAACTCACAAAGGCAAAAGCAACACCCTGCCCACCCCCCTCCCTCTGGACAATACAGGTAGAAGGAAGGAAAAGGTTGTGGTGGAAAAATGTAGGTAGATGAGAGTGCTACATTTCTTTCTTGTCATACTTAACAGCAGTTTTCAGCTTTGAAGATTGTACCATCACTGTATTTAGTATCCCATAATAGACTCTTCTGTGTATTCACCCAAGAACTTTCAGGCAGGCAGAGATGAAGAGATACCTTTCTGAAGTAAGACAGAGCATGGGTAGGATGGCAAGTGTGTGCTGCTTCTCTGCATCTTCAGTCTGCAGTAGCTATTTTTCTGACTCACCCAGAATAACAGCTGATTGTATAGGCACCCTATGGCATGAACTGTTGGGTGGATTTTGCTGTTTGTTTGTTCATTTTTTTCCCCGACAGCTAACTTGTGTATATGAATCAGTATCTATTGCCATAGAATTGCCTTGGCTTGGTCTGAAAGGGCTGGGATCCTTCACTGGCTAGAAAAGAACTATTAGCAGGTTGAAATGATCTGAGCATTGGCTACTTTTATCCCACACTCCCAAGAATTTGTTCACCAAAACTAATGTGTTCTGTCAAAATGTTTAACCTCTGAGGAGGAGACAGCTTGAGGGAACATGGGACCTCTTTTGGGATGCAGGATGACAGAAATCAGTTCTGGCCTCCCTTTCCATCCAAGTGAATGCTGCTAACAGCATAACCCAGTGTTAGCAAGTATGTTTGGAATAACCGGCATGGTGCAAAGCTTTGTGCCTTTCCAATGCTGGCTCTTTGTGCCCTATGTTTTTAGTCAGAAATATCAAAATTCAAGTATCTGGAAGCTGATTCACTTTCCTGTCACGTGTTAACTTGATGAACTCCTTTCCCTTGCACATGCTGTGAAGAAATACTTAGGGAGTTCTAAGTTAAAACTTGCTTTTCTGCTTACAGCAGTTGTCGTTCCATTATAGCCAAGGCTTTCACTGCTTGCAAGTGTGTAGGAAGTGCTGGCTATTAATACATCCCTCCTCAGATTACTGTTCTGAGTTCATGAAATAATAAACTGTCAGCAACTGAGGGGCATTGCTTTCTGGAGAATGCACACTTCTTTTTTTTTTTTTTAATTAAATTATGATCTTTAGGCTTAGGCCTTGTAATTTGGAAGACAGTTTATGGGTTTTGCAAAGCTGCAGCATTGTATCCTGGAGACAAGTGGTGATAGCTGCTTTTGCTGCTGCTCAGGGCTTTGAGCTAGCAAGAAAAATGGCAGCAGGACCTCTTTGGATTTTGTTGTTGTGTATTTGAATAGTATGAGTAGGGTCAACAATGTAAAAACTTTGAGTGGGCTGATAGGTTAAAAAAAGAGAAGCAGAATAGACTTTGAACAGAGGAATGGTGCATTACATGATAAAGCTGCTCTTCCTGCGCTGGCATTCAGTACTGAGCTGGTTTGTGTTGTCTTTGACAGACTTTATTGCTGGAAAGTGCTGGTAAAGTATTTTAACACACTTTCTTTCATATACTTGAATTTATTGGTTTACTGAAGACCTGGTTCAGAGGACACTATAAAGTACATCCATTAATGACTTCTTCCAAGTGTTCTGTGAGCAGTGGCTGGTACAACTATCTGCCAAACTTTAAAGAAGGATTGAGCTGAATTGCAGCAATACCTTTAAAATAGTTTTTTTGCAGAATTTGAGGCATAGGAAGTTTAGTGTAAACGCAGGAGAAATTTTTTCACTGTGAGGGTGACAGAACACTGGAACAGGCTGCCCCGGGCGTGTGTGGAGTCTCCCTCTCTGGAGGTACTCAAAACCTGCCTGGTTGTGTTCCTGTGTGATCTTGTCTAGGTGATCCTGCTCTGTAGGGGGGGTTGGACTGGATGATCTTTATAGGTCTCTTCCAGCCTCTGTGATTCTGTGATGTTTCAGCATTTTCCTTTAGCAGTGTTACCTCTTACAGTGATTGAGATGGTTTTATTTTTCAGGATAAACAATGTCCTTCTGAAGTCAAGAATCCTGTAATAATATACGCACAGTCTATAGAAATTGTCTTGTATAAAAGAAAAAAGCCTTGCAGTCTTTGAAAGACTCCTTGTTTTCTAAGCTTACCTGACTATGATCTCTGCGGATCCTTTTTATCCTCTTCTTCCATTAAGAGGTTTTTCCTGCTGGCAAAGCAAGCAAGCTTGAAGTTGGATGACTAGCCATCAGCTTAAAATGAGTGTTAATTGGGCATGAACGGATCTGTAGCAATACAGCAGCTCCATTATCTCAGGGTACTCCAGTTAGAAGCACAGCAACCTAAGAGAGCTCTCAGCAATGAGAAAAGCTCATGCTAATACCCCGTCCTTGAAGAGTTGAGTCTAATTCCTCCTCTTAGTTACTGAAAGAAACCTTGTTATCAAAAGATGACTTTTAATGTGTGTCAACCAAAGTGTAGGATGTTATTTTCTTGACTGGTATTTTCACCTGTCAATGATTAAGAATTTTTTTATTTATCTTTTTTTTTCTTCTTCTTTCTTTTTTCTTTCTTTTTTTTTTTCTTCCCTTTTTCTTTCTTTTTTTTTTTCCTTCCCTTTCTCCTCCCCTCTTTTTTTTGTTTCCATTGACTGCCATGAGTCATGCATTTTCCATATGGCTGCTGATTACGAGACACAAATCCGGTGCCCTGGTGGTTCACTTTATAGTGCTCTTGACCTTGTGAAGTGCATCTGGAGTGCTTCGGTCGTGAGAGGCTTCTGTCTTTATCATCTTACTCAGCTGAGCTGCCTCTGTAGGAATTCGTGGCTAGTGACCTAAAAAAGACCTGCTCTTGTGAAAAGCACACAGTGAGCTGGGTCTCTAATGCACTGTGTGATTGTACATGAATTGGTAGCAGTAGAGATTTTGACTGTTTTTCAAGAAACATCTTCCTATCCATCCCAGTTTAGCAATTGGGTGATGAGATTTATGGTACAGATTTTGAGTTTGCCTTCTTGTTTTTTGTCTGGGTTTGCTTCTCAGCTGGATAACTACTCACAGGTTACACAATTCTTGGCTGGAGAGTCTTGCATGAGCACAATGTTTTATTTTCTCATTGATGTGTGGTGAGTTTAATTTTCTTCTGGTATTTGTTTGTACTTACTGCAGAACAAAACCAATCCCATGTGTTTGATCTCTTTGTTTTCTCTCTCCCACTAGGCGTACTAATAAAGGACCAGCACTTCTGTTGGAGTGGACACTTACTCTTTATTGTGGAAAAACACTGTTCTGTGATTTTAAAATAAATAAATTAGAGACAATTAAATGCTTTAAGAGTTTCTGGGAGGCTCTTCAAGGAAAGACAGGGTGTTCAGTATGTCAAAAGCTTGCTATGACACTGTCTTAAGATACTACACGTGATAGCCACTGATGACTAGGGCATGCTTCCAACTATGAAATCAAAGGTCGAGATCTTGTTGCTTGGTGTACTGGAATGTCATCAGCAAAATGAATCCATTATTTCAGCCTTAAGCATGTGGATTACTAGTACCCTTTCTTTTTTTGTGTAAATATTACAATCAACCTCATGTTTTATTTGCCCTTCACATGCTTAAGTGACTGCTTAGTTGTGGCACAGTGCCACTGAGGTTGTTAGTGCAGTATAATCAGCGAGGAGATATTAACATCAGTGAGAGCTTGGCTTTGGCTTTACTGTTTGGAATGAGTGGGTCCTTTGGGATAAAGGTTTCAGAAGTTGTAATGCTGCTGGTGGCCTGTGTGTGCAAAAGAAGAAGATAAACTTACCAGTTGCCAGTTCTGCCCTTCCTGCTTTTTTTTTTACCGTGGTTGAAGTTACAGACCTCCAGGTTATTAGTCACTTGTTCAAAAAACCCAACAAAACACAACTCTTTTATGAATGGAAGACAAGAGCCAAAATTGGTGATGAAACAGCACAAGTCAAACTGTGGAAGGAAAACCCAATGTGTCTCACTAAGTGCAGGGGCTTGGTCTTGTTGGCTCCCAAGGTGTGGAATGAAAGAGAGAGGAAAAGTGCTTCTTAGCTCCACTCTCATCATATTCATAGCACTTGAGACCCTGGGAAGCAGCAAGTGCAGCTGCTTATTTTTTTACTTTTCACCAGTATGGAAGTAAGCTTTATCAGGAGGTAGTGAGCATCATTGCTGCTTTTCACGATGCTGGCTAAATCATCATCGTGTCTCGGATGTGCAAATAAAGCACTTTCTCTTCAGGCTGACCAAACCTGGGAAACCTGGGAAACACCAGCAGCTGAGGTGGATCTCACAGCCTTAGAGGGTGTTAAAGCGGAGAATGCTTCACAGCTGTCAGAGCAGCAAATGCTGCAGCAACTGCTCAGGCTGCGTGACCAATGTGCGCTGCGGTTGCTCGTCTCTGGTGCACCTGGGCGCCCGAAGTGCCTGTGGGAACGGAGGAGCTGCGAGAGTCCTTGCAAGGTCTCAGTGTCTGAGTGGGAAGTGAGAAGCCTGAGGAGGAAATGCCAGTAATTGGTGATTGCATTGCATCCACTTTGTCCCGTTGTTCCCTTATGTCGCTCTGTTTCTCTGTACTGCTAATGATTTATGAGTTTTCCACCTACAGATTCTGTTAGCTCATAATCTAGCTGCCTGGTACCTTCCCAGGGAGCAGACAGCTGCTGGCTATGTGGTGACATGCTGCCTCTCCAGCAGTAGCGCAGGGGCAGCTCTTCTTCCATGCTGTTGGAGTATGGGAATTTGCTTTTAACATAACAGTTTGGCTTGCTGCTGAAAGAAAAGGAAAACTCTCTTTAGGTTTTCATGCTAAGCCTGGAACTGTAACAGTGAGAGGGTGAAAACGCTTATTGTTGCTAACAGTAAGGGATGAAAAAGGCCCAGCAGAGACTTTTAATGTCCTGGATATTCCACTTTTGGGGGGAAGAAAAAGATTGACCTTGGTAGTTTTTTCTTCATAGAAACTCTTCCCATCTGTGCTTTTATTTTATTTGACTTTGTGATGAGTGCTCCTGTCTTGCATGATGTCTGAGCAAGAGGAGGAGATGGAAATAATTCCTGTCAAGCATCTGTTCCTGTGAAAGTAGTGGTGCTGTGTTGGTGGTGCTCTGGCAGCTCTCTTCAGCACCCTGTCAAATGCCATTGGGGTGAGCCCCTCAGTAGCACCAGCAGTGCTGCTGGAGCCCACCGGTGGACTGCCCAAAGGGTTGCCAGCTGCCCCCGGGGGCTTCCTCGGTTTGTTACTGTGCTTTGTGTACACAGAGCCATAACATCTTGGTAGGGAGTTTTATTAAACAGTTGGTCTTCTTTTGATGTTGCCTGGCATTGATTTCCCTCCCTCCCTAACTAGGGCAGTGAAGTTTCACTGCTGCGAAGCAACTGTTCTTGAATTCATCACGAGCATGTTAATGTTGAAGAATCTCAGATGATTCTGAGATTTTGGTTGAAAGAAGTGTAAAATGATGCTTAGAAAAATAGTATGGGTTTGGATAAAGTTTTTCAGTATTTTTATATTTATTTTATTCTTTCAATTCAAACAGTATCCTTCCAAGAACAAACATTACCAGTATTTTAGCTTGGTAGAAACTTCAGCCTTATTAAGGCTTTAAATAATTTAAGAGTTAATCATTATAAGAATTTCCCTGTGGTATGGATAAAAGACTGCATTTTTCTAACTTGTTAAGCAAGTTTGAACTTGCTGAAGCTCTGAAGTAACTTTTACTTTATCTGTTGTCGGTTGAATTATTAATTAATGTTTGGTTTATTAATTAAATCTGTTATGGCTTTTATGAATTGTGTGAAAAGGACTGGTCAGTTATAGAAACTCATTATCATATATGTCTATAGATACCTACAACTGTAGATGTCCCTCAGTTTTAACTGTTCAGCATGTAAATGAGAAGCAGCTGTAGAGGAAGCTGAAGTTGTGCACTTCAAAGAGTTTCAGGAGAATGTACAAACTCAACTTGCACATTTTTAAAGTGCAAATCTGGTTTGTAGAAGGCTGTTTACAAAACTGGGAGTGGAAGTTGGGGAAATGTTTTAAGTTATGCATTTAATTTTTTTCTGATGAATTTTGTAGCTGTGAGTTGGGTATAGGCAGGCTTAGACTTTTTGAGCTTGGTATGGAAAATGAGCCCAGTCTGGAGTGTAGTACCTGGTTCTGTACTGCTCTCTGACATCTCCTGCTTGAGGCAGCTCAGCCCAGCTTCTGATTTACTTACTTATTATTAAGTACTTGGGTATACAATTTGAGCACAAGTGTTTTCCGAGATGTTTTGTGGATCCTAAAGGGAGAATCAAGAGTAAAGCACCTATTGCTGAGCCTGTCCTCTCTTCTCAAACGTTGGAGCAGGGAAGTCGTGGAGTCACCATCTGGGGAGGTATTTGTGGATGTGGTGCTTAGGGACATGGTTTAGTGGCAGTGGCCTAGCAGTAGTGGTGGGATTGCAAGCTCTAGGTGAGTGGTAGCAGGTAATGATCTCAAAGGTCTCTTCCAACTTCATCAGCTCTATTAATTCTTTGATTCTGTAGAGAAGTTGAATCTGTGAAAGGAGTGTGCTAAGGAGCTATTATTTCCACCTTTCGTCCTCTGTTTCCTGGTGTTAATTTGTATGAATCATGGAGGATGTTGAGCTACAAGTTACAAGTTTGCCTGGTGGTTTAAGTTTTTTTCTTTTTGAAGTTACTTCATTCCTACATGTACCCACCCTCAAGATCTTTGTTCCTCTGAAGCCAGTATGACTTGTGTAGCTGGCATTTTAAAATTTGCCTTTGGCTTTGACCTACCCATGTCCTGTAGCTTTCAACTTGGACAATATAAACAATAGTTCAGGGTCTTTAATGATTTCAAGGCTTTATAGCTGTGTAATACCCAAGAGGCAGATTGCGCTGCAATGCAATCAGATGTGTTGTGCAAGGTTGTATGCCGCCACTTTAAATTTACAACTTCCAGTCATTGCCTGTGTGCTGGGTTTGGTGCATACTTGATTGAGACAAATAAAATAAATGTTTTTTTGCATTGTACCTGTTGTGGTGTCAGCAGCACTTTGAAATACCACCTGCACTAGCTGGTGTCGTTGTAGTATAGATACAGCCTGGGCTGTCCTATAGATCCCTGGGCTGGTTTTGCTCAGGCTCATGCCACAGTTTCTTGATGAAAGTGTTTGTGTTCTTCCTTGGCCAGTGCTTGAGGGGAGTGTCTTACTTAACCTAACCCTCACTCCAGCAGATGAGTGCAGTGCACTTAAAGCTAAATATAGAAGAAGGCAGATCCTGTGCTACTGCTAATTACTCAAGAGTCTCTCCTCCTGCACTGAACCTGTAGTCATTAAATCTGCCATGAGCTGTGAGTCCTACTTTAAGTACTTTAAACAAAACAACTCCCCAACAACAACCATAAAAGCTCAAACTAACCAACAAAAAAAATCTTGTTCCCAGCTGTCTTAAAGGGCATGTTTTGTATTCACAAGGAGCAGTTCTAAAATCTGATAGTCAAGCTTCAGGTGTGTACATCTCCCCTTGCAGCTTAAAAAGACTGCATCAAAGGAAATGAGAAGTCTAGTGCTAGAAAATTACCGTATACATTTATATCTTTTATAGCAACTGGGGCACCATACCAGTATGGCTGGGTTGAAGGTCAAGTGTCATTAATTTCATTGCCCCTCAGGCTTCTGGATGTTCATTATTGATCCCAGCCCAGTGTCATGTTTGTGCTCAGAAAGAGGACAAGTGGATCAATTCTCACCTGCTGCTTGGTGTGCACTTTCTTTCCANTCAATTCTCACCTGTTGCTTGGTGTGCACTTTCTTTCCAAACCCCGTGGACCATTCCTGCAGTCTATTAAAATGAACATTTTTAGACCCAGAGCAAGGTGTAAAGTATTGGGGTCCAAGCATAAAACCAATCAAAAATACCCAGGTGAATATTGTGTAGTACAAATTGAAAAGACAAACCAGATAAATATGTCAAATCTGTCTGGTCCCTGGCTGGAGGCTGAGCTGTTGCTTATTCCTGTCGACTGCTAGATTAACTGCCTAATTAACTTGTAAAGCACCTCCTGTTCCTTTGCCACCAGGCAGCTAAGTGAAGGAAAGAGACCTCTGAGCTTTGCTGTGAAGGGAGCCTTGCATCCTACAGCACTTCAAAAGATCTCCTGACATCATGGTTTGCCATACTTAAGTCTCTTTGCAGATGCACAAATGATGTTTCTTTCCAGAAGGCTATTCAATGTTGTAGGTGTTTCAGAAGCTCCTTAGTCTCTTTAAACCATAACTTTAAATCTTGGTGATGAATGTGAACCTATCAGTTTAAATGCTTGTCATCTTTGTGTTTTTAATGACTCTCAGAAAGAAAAAGCAGTCTTGATTCTGGACTTTACTGGCTATTTCCAGTGCATGTGGGTGGTTTTTTGACTGTGGAAAAGTGGTAGACCTAGGCTTAAAAGCAGTGGCTTGCCAAGTTAAACATTGGAAATGCTGCAAAAATGATGCTGGAACTAGAAGAGGCAGTCTAGGAAATGGGTTGTTGGGATTATTAACAGAGTTATTAAATGAACTTTCAAGAGTAGTGTTACTCAGATTGTAACTTGTGATTGATGACACCTTTCTGGTATAGAGCTTGAGTTTCTCTTCAGTTATGGAAGGAGGAAGTGTTAGCAAATGTATGTACTTTTAAACTAGACCTGCAGAGTCCACAATGGAGAATTACAAGTGCCCTAGTTTTGCTGGGGCAGAATCATAGACCAGCCATGGGCAGCTGATCTGAGTTGGTCACAGGTGTATCCCATAGCAGGAATGTTCCCCATTATGTGCCCCACAGCACTCCCATGAGCTGCATGTGATACTATACTCCTGCCCTGGCAGTGAAGGCAGAGAGGCTACATCACCTACCTGGTTGGATTTGAACCTTCAGGGCTTTTTCCAGAGGTTTTGAGAGGCACATCTCCTCAAAGTTACTTGGGTATTGTAGCGCTCTTGCTCTTTCAGATAACGTGAATCATTCCTCGAGTATACATCAAGAACTTTTTCTGTTTCACATGTTGGGATTTTACAACACTTAATGCTTATTTTGCCTTTAGCTTGACCTGTTGTCTGTAAATGCAAATTAAAAATATTTTTTTTCC